>JAODAL010070645.1:0-15848 GCA_025379985.1 Phyllomedusa bahiana | reverse complement strand
CAGACAGGAACTTTGGCTGGCACCACAGCACAAGTACAGGTTCAGCCGCAGCAAACCCAGCAGCTGGCAACTGTAACTGCGTCTCGTGCTGGAGCTGTTCTTACTGGAGCTACAGTGACAAACCTCCGCCTGGTAAAACAGAAGTTGATGTGTATAAAGCATTACTTATTAAACTGTGCTGTATGTTTATATCCATTAAACATGATACCCTTCTTAATCCTAAGCTCCAGGCTCAAGGACAAATCCAAGCTCAGCCAGGGCAAACGGCACAAGTTGCTTTGGCCAAACCACCAGTGGTATCTGCTGTTGTGTCATCTGGAGGTGTCACTACTCTTCCGGTAACAGTCGCAGGGATCAGTGTTTCTATCAATCAACCCCAGAAAGTAGCAGGTAAGTAAGGCAATAAAAATTTGGATTTTTGTATTTACCGTAAAATCCTTTTCTCGTATATTCATTGCAGGTCTGTAAAGTACCAGTTGACCGTATATTACATCACCTTTCTCGTCAATATCCTTGGGGGGAGGAGGGGACAGCACCTTGGGTATAGGTCCTTGCCCAGGAGACTGACACTAGGTGGAAACCAAACCTGTTGGATCCGCCTGGATGGACTTTATCCCTCCTACTGACGCCAGGCTACTCAGTTGGTACAAAAGCCGTAGCAGAGGAGAGAGATCACAGTTAGATTCCAAGGAGACCACGTAAAAAAGTGGGAATCAGAAAAGATAAAAAGAGGGAGGGACCTGTCCCCCTCCTCCCCCAATGAATCGGATGAGAAAAGGATTTTACGGTAAGTACAAAAATCTGAATTTCTCGTCAATATCATTGGGGGACACAGCATCTTGGGATATCCAAAAGCTGTCCCAGAGGGTGGGAGAAAAAAGGACACAGAAAATGTTTTAAAGTAGTGCCAGGTAATCAGCGCACTGCTGCCTGAAATACCTTACAGCCGAGGCTTGCGTCAGCCGAGGCCAAGGTATAGATCTGTAGAATTTAGAAAAAGTATGGGACGATGCCCAGTTAGCTGCTTTGGAAACCTGCAAAGCTGATGCTTGATGCCGAACGGCCCAGAAGGCACCAACCGCTCGAGTCGAGTGGGCGGTGACCCGGAAAGGAAGGGGTTCACCCCTAGACCGGTTAGCCTCCGAAATCGCAGATCAGATCCAGCTGGCAACATGGCTCTAGAGGCCGCCAGGCCCCTGCGTGGACCCTCTGGGATGACAAACTGGGCATAGGAGCGCCTGAAAGGTTCCGTGACAGAGGGGTAGATCCGCACGGCCCTAACAACATCTAAGTAATGTAAGGACTGCTCTCGAGGATGAGAGGTGGAGGGGCAAAACGAGGGCAGAACTATGTCCTTATTGATATGAAATGAAGAAACCACTTTGGAGAGAAACAAAGGAACGGTTGGATGACCTTGTCCTAATGAGGAATCAAAAAAGGCGATTTACAAAATAGAGCCACCAGTTCAGATACTTGGCGGATGGATGTAAAGGCCACTTTCCATGGAAGCAAACACAGGGAAACTTCCTGTAAAGGTTCAAAGGGGAAGACTGCATGGCCTTCCAAACTAAAATAAAAAATGCAGAAGTCCTGCGGAGCAGTGCCTGCCACCTACAGACACTAGGCTAAAACTGAGTAGCCTGGCGTCAGTAGGAGGGATATAGTCCATCCTGGTGGAGCCAACAGGTTTGGTTTCCGCCTAGTGTCAGCCTCCTGGGCAAGGGCCTATACCCAAGGTGCTTTGTCCCCCGATAATGACGAGAAATTTGATATAATACATGGTCAATTGGTACTTTACAGACATGCAATAAATATTGCTACATTTTCATAGTAATAATGTCAATGTCTTCTTTGGTCTAACCCAATTTACAAAAAATCATGATCTCAATCTTAGTAGCAATGAAGGGTAATTCCAGTACTGTGTTTCTTTGCGAATAAATGTTGTATGTTTTTCAGGTGGGCAAACTGTTATGGCTCAGCCATTGCATATGCAACCATTGTTGAAATTAAAACAACATCATAGTGCACAGACCCAGCAGCAGAAAACCTTACAGACACAGACCACATTGGGTCAACAGAAGGTAAGCATTAACCCTATAAGGCTGAGTACATACATGCAGTTTTTGCCGCAACTTTGTGAACCAAACACAGCATTGCTAAAAGAAATGACAATTTTGAAGGAAAAAATAAGATAAAATAAAAAATCTGCAGTTATCTCTGAATTCTAGCGCCAGTGGTCCTCGCCAGTCTCTGCTTTTTACTGGAACTATGACATGCCATCACTTTTAGTCAGGCAACAGCATCATAAATGATTATTGGCCAAAAAGAGTAGCAATCAATTATCAGCCACCTTAACATTTGCCTTAGTCATATGCATATTACATGTTACAGAATTTTGTTATAGATTCCACAGTGAAAGTCCAAAGTAGGGTACATCTATGTTAAAAAAACCTATTCCACATAGAGCGGAATATCCACTTTGAATTTTAAAATCACTGCTTTTTTTTGAGCTGCATGTCAAACATTGCTGTAATCTAGATGTTTCAGGCCATCTCAGCAATAGATATGTTCTACTCCATAGAAATATGGCAGCTTTCATTTAAGTTAGAGCATAAAAAGCATCTTAGCTAGCGCTGTTGGAACATGGATTCCTAACATCGTTTGATTATAGGCACTGCATGTAATCCATTCATGTTTAATCATTTTGTAGTTTTCTGCTTTTTTATGTTACAATTGAGTTTAGGAATTTGTTTTTTTTTTTATCATAAATTAATTCATGGTGATCTCCATTTACATTGTTAGTGCCTCAGTCACTTAAAATGTATCATCAGAAAATGACCTATTTAAATGTGATTTATTTTTTTTTCCTTAATTTTCCATGTCACTCTGACCACTAAGGGCATGTCCCCACGGCAAGGGTTTTCGGACGGTTTTTCAGCTGGTTTGCGGTTTTTCAGACCGCCTGAAAAACCGGCCGAAAATGAGCACAATGGTGCTCTATGCAAAACCTGTGCAGCAGTCCCCACTGCACAGGTTTTGCCGCCGCCGGCGGTCCAGCGGCAAAACATTGTAGAAGCACAATCTTCCGTCCGGTTTCCCGACGGAAGATGCGCTTCTCAATGGGAGGGGGGAGGGCCGTGGGGACGGCCGCAAAAACGGGACGGCCGCAAAAACGGGACAAATACCAGCCGGCAAACCGGCCGGTATTTGTCCTGTGCAGTGGGAACGCGCCCTAAGCGTAGTGGTCTGACACTTCCTGTTCTGAAGTCTCCACACTATCAGCACTGGACAGTGAAAGCGACATCTGTGTGTTAGAGCCACCGTTCACAATAGGAGATGGTCACAGCTCACTTATTCCTCCTCCCTTCACAGTGACTTCTGCTCCAGTCACAGATCATGCCTATAGGAGTCAGCAAGTCACCTCTTGTTCACAGGCTTCTATGGTTCATTTCGTTAAAAACATATCTCTAAATGTCGTTAAAAGCCATCTGGACAAGATGATCGCCACTGTAATTGTTTACAGAAGACAGAATGAAAATGTCTTCAATTAGAAAATTAAAAAATGCTAAGATTTCTCAATACTGTAACTTAGTGTAAAGTTAGACTAGACAGTCTTAAAATGTGCCACATTTATCAAAATGTTGACAAGTCAGGTGCATGTTTAGACGGTCTAATCTAATTTCACGTCTTCTAGTAGTTGGCTTAATTTATGTCACTAATTGCGCCACAGTTTTGCACCACATTTTTTTTGTCACACACTAGGCTATGCCCTTTTTACTAAGGCCACACAAGACAAGACACAGAGCTGTCTAGAAACTGTCTAATTTACTTATACTTTGTGCCGTAATAGGTATAAGGTACTGATGCAAGAAAGCTTCATGTACAGGAGTATTCCTCTATCTCCTGGTAAGCATGCATTCTATTCAAACAGAAGCGTAATACAAAATCATTTTTAGCAAATTCTTTTACTCTTCATTAAACGTGCACAATGTATGTAAAAATGCTACAATGCCAACATACATATATAGTCACTGTTGTGAAAGAGCTGAGAGTAGTGAGCCGAAGCTGGTAGCAGCACGGAGCTTCGGCTCACTACTCTCAGCTCTAAACTGAAGATCACATTCTTTTGAGATGTGAAACTACGAGATTATGAAGTTTAACCATATTGGCTGGACAGCTAAGTACTGATGTTTGATTTTTCACAACAGTGACTATATATGTATGTTGGCATTGTAGCATTTTTTACATACATTGTGCACGTTTAATGAAGAGTAAAGGAATTTGCTAAAAATGATTTTGTATTACGCTTCTGTTTGAATAGAATGAATAGAAACTGTCTAAAACAAATAATGTGGTGTAAAGCATGTGCACAATTAGTACAATTTGCAGCTGAGTTCTGGTGCACATGCCTTAATAAGTGTGCCCCAAAGTGTATCATTACCTGGTTTTTGGAAAGTAAAAAAAAATAGAAAAATATCGGTGATAGATTTCCTTTTGTTAAATGCTTCCATTTGTTTAAACAGGTTAAAATGGTATCAAGCAGGGTGATAGATATTTAATATTTTTGTATTTCTAATAATGTATTTTTCATTTTTAAATGACAGTTATGTTGATCTCTTCCTGTCCACTTTTTTTTCCCTGGGCTTTTAATGCTCAGCCTTACCTTTCCCTTCAGATAACGACACCTCAAGTGTCCACTGCATCACAGCAGCAAAAAGTCACTTATACCAACCAGCCAGCAATTAAAACTCAGTTCCTGACCACATCCTTAACTCAGGCACAAAAGGCACCTGGAACCCAGCAGGTTCAAGCTCAAATACAGGTAAGCGCTTTTTAGATGTAAGAACCAAAAGATCAGTGTTTGGTACAGGTAATAAGATAACCACTACTTACACAAGAGCTTGAAGCCATAACTGCTTTTGCATTTACTTTTAGCATATTTTGCCTTGGAGCTGCTAAATTGATTACAAGGTTATCCTGCTTTTTTCTTTGAGGTGTTGCCCCACCATAGGAGCAATAATTGCCTAAATAGAAGACATTTAAGTGGCGTTCCCATGTGGGATCTACACCAATCTTAAGAATGGGCCATCAGAATTCCCCTGCTGAACAGACAGAAGGTTGTGTGGCACTCCCCATTCTGTTTGGGAGTTTTGAGTGTGCTCCACTTAGCTCAGAACTCCACTTAGTGAATGGCGAGTGGCACACAACAACCTACTCTTCATTCTAAATGGAGACTTTTGGGGCCCATTCTCAAAGGTATTCAAATTGGTCATACTGAATAAGCAAAAAAGCTATACCATACTAGTCAAACCAGATTCTTCTCTAAAGGAAAATTCAACTATCTGTAGACAGAGGTTTTAGATGTCATTTCCCCTTTTTCTAAGGAGCAGTCCGGATGTCAAGGGAGACGAGAATCAATGTTTGTGTATGTTCACACGGCTTATTTTGCCGCGTAATTGCGAGCGTTTTGCGCCGCGCAATTACGGTAATCCATAGCTCTCATAGAGAACTATGGATTATGCCTCATCCCCCGCGTGTACAATACGGTCGTATTGTAGGCACGGGGAGATAAGTGACATGTCAATTATTCACAGCGATTAGGCGGCGTGAGTAATGCATGTCTATGGGGCCGGCACTGTCCCCCTCCTCCGTCCCCACTGCTTTGGGAGTACACGCTGACCAGCGCGACTCTCAAATCACCCGGCGTATTGCTGCGCATACCCTTTCTCTGTCCTCCTCTCCCTTTGGTTTGTCTGTCTTTCAGTAAATCTTTGGGCATGTGATTTCCCTTTTCCCCCCTCCTTCATTCCATTCTTTATCCCTTGTCTGTTGCTTATTGACTGACATTTAGCTTTATTGAAATGTTCGTGTAAGGGGTTGTTCACACAGCATTTTTGGATTCGATTTCAGATCCATTTTGGATCCAAAAACATAGCGGTGATCGAATCCTAGACGGATCCAACACACATCCAACACGCAGATGCATGTTGGATGCAGCAGGATTGCACCCTATAGTTTAAAATAGGGCTCCTGCTGCGTCAATTCCTGTAATGAATCTGAAAGACGCAATGAGACAAGCGTTGGCGATCACTTGTGTGAATGCCGATGCGTGTTTCAAAGTAAAAGCAATGTAAATCTCATTGTTATTGTATAGACAGAGCCAAACACGCATCTAAAAGCATATGTTCACACGGACTCAACACGCCATGTGAACATACCCTAATGCATTGTGTAATGTATAATATAGGGTCCTAGCCTTCACTATATATTATGGGTGTTTGTGATATTTAGTGTAATGTGTTCTAGTCCATGCTGTTTTGTAGTATATCCTATTTGGTGATTGACTGAAATAAAGCAATTTTAAATAAACCCGAAACAGCTGTCCACAGGCTAGTGGCCCCCTTTTTTTGGTTGAGGAAAATGTGGTTAGTCTAGCATGTTTACTTCCTTCTGGATTGAGTAATTTGCTTTTTTTTTTGGTGTGTTTTTTTTTTTGCAGAAATATACATCAATTAATGCTGTGCATTTCTGCAAAAAAAGCATAAAAAAACGCTCCTTGTGAAAACACCCTAATATAAGGGGTCAGAATGTTGCATAAATCATTTAAAAACAAATACATCCAATTTTTACTTAATCTGTTCATTTCCATAGGCTCAAAAGAGGTTGGACAGTTGACATTTATGAACAGGTTTATGGCCCAGTGTGTCCTATTAGCTTATTGCATTAAACGGGATAACATGATTGGAGTTGATTCCAAGTGTTGAATTTACTTTTCCTTTTTATATGAGCTCACTATATGTGGTAAGTGCCACTAATAGTGTCTATTGTTAGACTGAACAAAAACAAAATAAACCTATCAGACATGGCACAAACTTTAGGAAAGGCCAAATTGATTATTTAGTACATTTTTAAAAAGAAGCATAAACAAGTTCATAAACACAAGAGGCCTAGAATAGCAATAAAGACGATTATCCTTTTCTTGATAAAGTATAAACCTTTTCAAAATTTTCAAGTCAGCAACATTCCACAGCAGGTAAACCTTTCATTTTTAACCCCTTCACAAACAAATCTGTTGCAAATTTTCTTGAAATTGTGACTACTAAATTTATAAGCCCCCGATGTCTTAAAAAATAGACATTTAAAAAATGATGCCAACCTACAGTAGACATATGGTAGATGCTAGTTATAAACTATTTTGTGTGGAATACAATCGTCTTGCACGCAGACATTTTTGTACTTTTGAAAATGGCAAATTTTTCCAAATTTTCACAACATTTTGATATTTTTCACAAATAATGATTGCATGGACCAAAATTTGTTACTAACCTAAAGCACAATGTGTCACGAGAAAACAATCTCTGAATCACATGGATAGGTAAAAGTGTCAAAAAGTTATTCTCACATAAAGTGACACATGCCAGATTTCAAAAATGGGGCTCTGTCAGGAAGGCCAAAACTGGCTGCGTCCTTAGAGAACCTGTCACATAGATTATGCCCCCCTTGCTGAGGACAGCACAAGCTAGTGTCAGACCTGCTGTTTCCAGCACTGTGTCCCTTATTCTGTAAGATGCTGTAGTTTTAGGGTATTTAATGCTCAAATCTGGCAGTTTTCAGTCAGAAAAGAGTCCAGCATTTTATGAAGGGATGACCCCGCCCACCTCAACTGATTAACCTATTACTTTGAATAAGTAGAAACATGTGAATAATGCCAGGTGGGCAGGGTTAGCCTTTGGTGGGTGTGGCCAACACCTGCGCATGAATAAGATTTGAGCATTAAAACTCTGCATAAAAAACATACTGCATCTTACAGAATAAGGGACACAGCGCTGGGAACAGCAGGTCTGACACTAGCTTGTGCTGTGCCCAGCAAGGGGGGCATAAACTATGTGACAGGTTCTCTTTAAGGGGTTAAAGTCTACCATAGAGAGACGCCTTCATGAATGTAACGACACCTTCATGAATGTAACTACAGAACGTTGATCTCAACAAGCAAATCATTAGTAACACTGTAGAGGTCAGATTAAAATATATATATATAATATTATAAAAATAATTATATATATATATTATATATATATATATATATATATATATATATAATATATATATTCATTTTGGATGGATGGAACCAGGTTAACCTGTATGAGAATGATAGCTAGGGGACAGTATAAATAAGGAAAGGAAGGGCTCATAATCTGAGGCATACCACATCATCTGTCAGTTATGGTGGAGACATTGTTGAGACATGGGCTTTTATGACTTTATATGGGACTGGTCACTTATGTTTATTGATGATGTGGCAGGAGGAATTCTGGATCGTTTAGAACTGCACTTTCAGATTCAGTCAAATGCTGCAAAAATTATAGAAAGCTGCTTTATAAATAGATAGATAATGACTCAAGACTTCTTAAAGGGGTTTTCCCACTATATACATTTATCCTGACAATTTTCTGGAAGCCTTCCCGACCATGAAGTACTTTGTTTTCAAATGGACCTTTTTTACATAAAATGATAAAATGCTGACCTTTGTTTCATAAAATCTGTTTTACTCTCATAATTGTGAATTATTGCATATTTGACAAGTTATCCAGTGACTTATATTTACTTATTTATATTTTATGGTGTCAATAGTAGAGCTCAATATGATCAAATTTTCTTTTAACTAATGATGTATTTTAAGGGCTGTTCACATCTGCTTCGGAGGCTCTGTTAGGAGCCTCTGTCACAGATTTCTTCAAATATCGTGGAGAAAATTGGGCAGCATGCACCACTTTGTTGTCTGCTAAAATACGTAAGCATGTCCGAGTGCAGTGCATTGTTTTTTAAGAATAAAATTTAGCTACTGCTGCCTAATTAAACAGAAGAAAACCTTTTCACACATCGCCGTTCAGTGCGGTGGTGTCCGCCGTTGTCTGTTTACATCCAGGTACTGCGAACAATCAGTTGCTTAATCAGCAGTGTGCCATTTCATTTACATCACTGCTCAGACGGGAACGGCTCTGGGCCATTGACCCCAACGTAATGGAGCATGACCCCCGCACTGGTGACGAGCCATCCACACCACCCAGATTTAGGCAGACGTAACAGTCATATAATGGTTAGAGTTGTTAGATTATTTGAGTATGTTATTTGAAACAACTTACTCCTCTATGCATATACAGTTGAAACCAGAAGTTTACATACACTCCATAAAAAGACACATATGCATGTTTTTCTCCACTATCCGACATGAAATCAGAATAAACCTTACCCGTTTTAGGTCAATTAGGATTACCAAAATTATTTATATTTGCCAAATGCCAGAATAATGAGAAACACAGAATTTCTACTTTCTGCAAAGTCAAAATTTACATACACTAGAATTACTATGCCTTTAAGCAATTGGGGACAGCCCATATGATGATGTCATGTCTTTGGAAGCTTCTGAAGGTTTATTGGCAACATCTGAGTTAGAGACACAACTGTGGATGTGTTTTATTTCACACCAGAAACACACTGCTCCTGTGTGTAACATCATGGGAAAGTCTAAAGAGATCAGCCAAGATATCGGGAATAGAATTGTGGACTTGCACAAGTCTGGATCATCCTTGGGTGCAATTTCCAGATACCTGAAGGTGCTTCTTTCATCTGTACAAGCAATTATACGAAAGTACAAACAAGATGGGAATGTCCAGCCATCACACTGCTCAGGAAGGAGACTGATTTTGTGTCTCAGAAGTGAATGTGCTTTGTTCCGAAATGTACATATCAACCCAAAAATAAAAGCAAACAACCTTGTGAAGATGCTGGCAGAAGCTGGTAAGATTGTGTCGTTACCCACAGTGAAACGAATACTGTATCAACATGGACTGAAAAGCCACTCTGCCAGGCAGAAGCCATTACTCCAAAAGAATCCTATAAAAACCAGATTAATGTTAGCAAATGCACACAGGAACAAAGACCTACATTTCTGAAGACATGTCCTGTGGTCTGACGAAATTGAACTGTTTGGCCATAATGACCAACGTTATGTTTGGAGGAAAAAGGGAGACGCTTGGAAGGATAAGAACACCATCCCAACTGTAAAAACACGGGGAGTGGCAGCATCATGTTGTGGGGTTGTTTTGCTGCAGGAGGGACTAGTGCATTTCACAAAATAGATGGCATCGTGAGGAAAGAAGATTATGTGGCAATACTGAAGCAATATCTCAAGACATCAGCCAGGAAGTAAAAGCTTGGGCGGTAGTAGGTCTTTCAAATTAATGACCTGAAGCTTTCTGCCAAACTGGTTACAAAGTGGCTTAAGGACAACCAAGTCAATGTTTTGGAGTGGCCATCACAAAGCCCTGATCTCAGTCCTATTGAAAATTTATGGGCAAAGCTGAAAGGGCAGGTGCGAGCAAGGCGACCTACAAACATGGCTCAGTTACACCAGTTCTGTCAGGAGGAAATGGGCCACAATTCCTACCAACTATTTTGAGAAACTGTATGACTTGGGACAAATGTTTTGGATATCCTTCCACAAGCTTAAGGGCAATGCTACCAAATACTAATGAAATGTATATAAACTTTTGACTTTGCAGAAAGTAATACAAATCCCTTAAATTCTCTCATTATTCTGGCATTTGGCAAATCTAAATCATTTTGATAATCCTAATTGACCTAAAAAGGTTTATTCTGATTTCATGCCAGGTAGTGAGAAAAACATGCATGTGTGTCTTTTTATATATGTATGTAAACTTCTGCTTTCAACTGAATAAGCAGGGCCATTGTATGTGAGGCGATTCACACCTGCGTTGGTGGTTTCGTTTGAAACCTATATACGGGTGCTTTCACACAGTGCGTTTTTTGTGCAGGAAGGCACAGCAATTAATGCTGTACATTGCTGCACAGAAATCGTGGCAAAAATCGCGGTAAAAAACGTTATTTTTAACAAGATAATTTAAGCGAATTTTGCAGCGATTTTTGTGCAGCAATGTACAACATTAATTGCTGTGCCTTCCTGCACCAAAAACGCACTGTGTAAAAGCACCCTAACTCTGCTGTGAAAGAATAAAAAAATGACGGACATCACAGAAGAAAGCCATTGATCCCCATTTTAATTAATAGGGTCTGTCACAAGCTCTTGGAGTAAGCAGTGAAACGGGTCCAGTTCTACGTCTGCAGCTGAGGTTCAGAACGACATCTCTGATGCAGATGGGAACCTGGCCTAAGAAATAGCATCACAATGAAGGTTTTCGAAGAAAATAAAATAAATTACAAAGACCTCAATTAAAACAATATGCAAGTATTTCATATTTTTTCATATTACAATTGTCTTCATACTTTAAAGGTGGCCAAACTCCCTCAGGTGGTCCAGCAGCAAGCGGCAATTGCAACACTCCAGCAGGTTGTCTCTGCATCACAGCAGGTAAGAGAAAAACCATTATCCATTAGATTATTGTTACATCTTAATTTACAGTGTTTCTATTAAAAGTAATTGGTTTGCTGAATTGGCTTTCTTCCTAGCCCATACAGAGACCTTATTTAAATGACTGTTTCTTTTCCATCTCTAAATGTGTGCACTGGGATTTATATTTGTATTGTTACAGGTCCAACCACAGACTGTGACTCTGACCCAGGCTACAGCAGCCGGACCTCAGCAGGTGCAGGTCATACCAGCTGGTTCAGCTGCCGCCCATGTAGTGCAGCAAAAACTCCTTCAGCAGCAAGTGTTGGCAGCTGCTGCTTCACCCCAGCTCCAGGCCTCAGCCGCTCAGGGCACAGCACCTGTAACCATTGCTACCGATGCCCAGAACCAGCAAGCAAAGTTGCAAGTCCGAACCCAGACTGTGAGAATCAAAGCTCCGACCAAACCAAGCTGAAAGCCATTGGATATGAATGGAGTGTAGCTCAAGAGCCTTTTTTTTCTGGGAATGCCTTGCTTTGGTATGATTCACAGATGACCCTTTAACATTTCTATTGTCAGGACCAGAAAATCCTCATCAAAGAGGAGAACAGAAGCTCGGGTTGTAGAAGGTTGGCCTGTTTCTGTCGTCCGCTTATGTAGATCTCAGATTGCATTGGATCAAGCCAGCCTCTTCTACCTCCTGGTTGGACATTGTGAACATTTAGTGGTTTGCATAGTGGGTGGTGGAGGCCGCAAACTTTTAATTTAACATATATAACTGTATGAACAAAGCTTAGTCAGTAACCACAATAGCACAACTTCTTGTAATACACTTAGCCATAAACTACGTCTGTGTACACAGTCAGAAAGCGGTGCACTCCCAATTTCTGGTTTTTTTTAAGGGGAAAAAAAGCCATAACTGGAATAACAGGTTTCACATTTGTGGCCTTTGTGGGTGTGAATGCAAAAACAACAAAGAACTAAATCAAACTAACAAACAACAACAAAGTGTTTTTGCTAAATTGCACCCCATAGAGGACTCAAAATCAGGTTAAACTATAGAGCTTGGGCATCTTACCTATTTTTGTACAGACAATGATAAATGATGTATGATGGGATATTTCAAGGGCCTAAATTAAGCCTTTTACTGCTGGACAAGAAAAAGACTCATTGCTCTGGACAGATTTGACAGACAACATAATGATTTCTGATTAGCTAGCAGTTACCCTTTGCTTTCAGTGCACAATTCCATGTATGCTGATATGTTTAAATGTAATTTATACCAATATTTTCTTAACATGTGTAACAATTGGCGGCTGTGTATTTTTTTCATGTACAGAGTAAATTCAGTTTTAGTAACAGATGATATCACTTATGTGATACAGATTAGCATCATGGCCAGAGTGATCGTACAATGTCATATATGTTTCAACCAGTTATTAGTTTTCTTTTAGCCCTTCTTGTTTGGCATAGCAATGAGCGGTGTCCCGTGCTGTCAGCAGGAATACAGTTGCAGGTGCCCAGCTGCAGGTTAGGGCTCACTGCTTGCACAATAACTTCTTTTTGAAGTAACCATCAGGTATAAAACAGGACATGGGGTCCAAGATTTGTTAGAGTTTTCCACTTGCACCCTTCCAAAGAATCAAGATGAAAACTTCAATGTGAACATTACTGCTTAAACTTGTATACATTGTGACGCTCCCATTTTGGTTTTTATTTTGTAAGAATTTTTCTTTTCTAAAGAAGTATATGGTGTCCGTGTACGTTTTTCTGTATTGTTTATGATCAATGTATGTGAAAGCTGCCTTTGGCCAGTCATATGTGCACTGGGGTTTGGTACATGCAGGGAGAAAAACCTTCATTAAAGGGAACCTGTCACATTGAATATAGTATCCGATTTTAGTAGAATGTTATAGAGCTTAGGGGAGCTGAGCAGATAGATATAGGGTGACATGTATGCATGGCGCTGCGCCAGAAGTCTGTCATCTTTTCAGCCCGGCATCTAGCGTGCCCGCAGCACTTTGTAATGCATCTGATCTCGGGGGGTGTGCGGGAGGCGGGGCGCGCTAGAACCGTATGAAGCTATAGATTTACAGCTTCAGTACGGCAATTCCAGGCGCATTACAGCTGGAACAGGTATACCACTTTCAAAGTGGTTTACCTGAGCCACAATTGACACTTATGCGCTGTAGACCGGGTTCATAAATTCAGGCACATTCCACACTAATATAATGCGCATAAAAATTGGCGTCTTAACACCAAAAATCATACATGTCACCCATAGTTCTGAAAGGAAATATTTAGTAGAATTTGTATTTTATTAATTGAAATCTCTGCTTATTCTGGGTTTAAAGAGTCAATCAGGGCTGTGGAGCCGGCAAGCCAAAGCCCTGACGCTGACTCCTCGATTTCCCAAACCTTTGACTCCCTCATACATGGCGCATAAGTGATAGCTTTACTGTAGTAAAATGATAACATCAGGCTGTTTATCACCTTATGATACAATAATCAAGCTATTTAGGTAGAACAGACACTGACAAGCAATAGGGTAACATTGTTTTGATCTTTTGTACACTTGTGAGTAGAGTTGAAGAAAAAGCTGTATTTGTATCCAAGTCCAGTCTGCACCAACATTGGGAATGTGTAGAAGAGATCTGGGATTAGACTTTGGTCAAGATATGCTTGAATCTGATTCAGAGCCCAGAAGGATTCAGGCAGTATTGAAAACCAAAGGTGGATTTCCCAAATACTAACAAAATAATAAAAATTAACTATTTTATTTTTCGGAGCAAAACAGTAACAATGCAGTTACAGGAAAGAATCTGCATAAATGAGCAGATGCTAAATACGTGCAAGTCAAATTTATGTATAAAATAGGTAAGATGACTGTATATAAAATTACAGTAGCCTCATGTACAAAGCTGTAGTGGATGGTGAGATATGGAACCTGAAAGTCACAAGTTCAAAACATTATTACCATTTTGCTTGTCAGTGTAAAATTTATTTATTGGATATGACTTTAGAACACCAAAGAAATTGTAAATATGCAAAACCCAGCAGGAACATTTGTGGAGTCTCTGAATTTGTTCTGATAAATAGTATTGCCTCCATCAGATCCTGCATACATGACCTCACATCTGATCTCATTATTTCCAGGCTAGAGAACGGCCTCTCTACACTAACTTGGGTTGGGGGCAAAGCGGTGACCACAGGGGCAACATCTCTAACAATGTCAGGGTATAAAGGAATTGCCTCAGCCACTGTCAGTATTGATGAATGGTTAAACTCTTCTACTTCTTTGAAAGCAGGTGAAAAAGTTAGCTAAAATTTGTTTGCCCTGGGAGCAGAATCTTTCCCCCTGGGGCAGCGCTTTGCCTGCTCCATGTTATCAATTAGGCTACGTTCACACGACTTAACTGCGGGGCGTAATTTCACCCCGCAATTACGCCGTGTGGACGGGGGCGGAGCGGGGGACCGGCACTTCGCCGACCCATAGACAAGCACTGCTAGCGTATACGCCACTAGAAAGTGACATGTCAATTATCTCCCCGCCGCGCGGGGAGAGGAGATGTAATCCATAGTTCTCTATGAGAACTGTGAATTACCGTAATGAATGGGCCGTTTTCGGCCCGTAATTGGCGCACTTCGACGCGTAATTACGGACCGAAATACGGCCCATTTTAAGCCGTGTGAACCTAGCCTAACACTCCTCATGTGATAAGGCTGAAGATATGGGAGCAGTAGCACTGGCCGGACCCAATGCCTCTTGCTCTTTGCACTGCATCGAAGTAACTGGACCAACTTATTATATATTTTGGGAGTTGGTCCATTTTATGACGACTCCGACTCCTGCAAAATAGGCACCAACTCCACGACTCTGACTCCACAGCCCTGGAGTCAAGTAGGCAGTTTTATCAGTGATTGAGATACCTCTCTATGCATGCAATAAAGGCTGTCACTGATAATACCGCCTACTGGACTCCTTAAAGGGAATCTGTCATCAAAATTTAATTTTTTTTTTGTTGATGAAATATTGTGTTCATTTTTGTTTAAATTTTTAGTATATTTTTTATTTCGTTCAATTGGTGCTAAATATTAAAAAATCCATAATTTTCAAGGTTTCCCCACTCTTAGCCACCAGAGGGAGCACATCCAAGAAAAAAAGAGTTTTCCTCATGTACAAAGATCATGAATTACGTCTTGCTGTAAATGTGGGCTGGTCTGGTGGTGACCTCACATGCCTCCACCTCCCCTGTGTGCATAAGGAGGGGGAGGTGGATTGTAGACTCCATTTTGTTGGTGACTGAGGAAACCATACAAAGCTGCTATGTATCCATAACTGAAAAAGGAATAACCAGAGTGAAATTGTGATTACATTTAGGGTCTGTTCACTCGGCGTCTCTCACTCCGTGTTACATTTCGCTTTTGGTTTTATGTTCCCGTCAGTCCCCAAGCGGACCCAAGCCTTTATCTAATAAAC
>JAODAL010070644.1:0-15848 GCA_025379985.1 Phyllomedusa bahiana | reverse complement strand
CTCAAAAAAAAAAAATAATAAAAAAAAAAAATATTTTCCCAAAAAAATTTTGAACGGGGCATAAAGAATTTGGATATTGAAAATTCCCGGGGGAAAAATACATTAATTAAAATTCTGAAAGCTATTCTCATTGGTCGGAAAAAAAGGCCAATCAAAATGGAGCGACGGGGGAACCCATTAAAACCTATGGAGAATATTGCCCCAATCAGAACCAAGGCGGGCAGTTAAAAATAAGTAAAAATGCAGAAAAGACTGATTGGCTAGCTAGGGGGGGTTGGGCTTTTCGGCCAATCAGAATAGGAGCGACAGGGCCCAATTATAGCCTTGGGAAGTTTAAACCAATAAAAATCAAAGGCGGGACAGTTCAAAAACAGAAAAAAAATGCTGAAAAGCTGATTGGTTGATTTTGTGGGGGTTTGGCTTTTCCCGGCCAATAGCGCGAGTACTTCTCCCATTGTAGTTTTGGGAGGAGGGCGAAAAACAACTGGGCCCAACCGTGGCTGAAAGTTTTTAATTTAAAAAACATTTTTTTAAAGGTAAAATATTTCTTAAAAGAGCAAAAACTTTCTTAAAAAAAAATTTCATTAAACCCCAACACGCGTTTGTCGCCGAGAGGGCGTACTGGGAATTGCATAAAAAATTTCCCGGGAAAATACAGTAATTAAAATTGTTTAAGCTTTCTGTTTGGTCGGAAAAAAACCAGCAATCAGAATAGGAGCGACAGTGGCCCCTTTTCTAAATATGGAAAAATAGGGCCCAATCGAATGGGAGCACAGGGACCCATTCTAACTATGGAGAAATATTGACCAATCTATTCAAAGGCGGGACAGTTCAAATACAGTAAAAATGTTTCTCATTTTTCCACCTGTCTCGATCGGAATACATGTGAGGCGCATCCCGCACTGCCCCCCCCCAGGGGCCCCCCCCGCACTGTGCCCCACACATGGCGAGGCCGGCGGACTTTCATGGAATTTATGACCCGCGCTCCGGCGCCGACATAAATCAGGCGCAGATTTCCGGAAAAAATGGCGGAAAAGGTGCCCCCCGACGGGGAGTTTATCATGCGCCCAAGGGGGAGCAGTTTATATTATTGATCACCTTGTCAAATTGCTTACGGTTTTGCGCCTGTATCTTGTCTTTTTTTATTTCTTAGATTAGATAGATAGATAATAGGGTAGATAGATAATAGATAATATGAGTAGAAATAGATGATATTTGATGATGTATTGCATAGATAAATATGGATAGATAAATTTGATAGATATGAATGATGGATAGAAGTATTGCATAGAAGATATTGCAAAAAAAATAAGAGATAGATTTAAAAGGGGGAAAGGATAGATTTGGATAAAATAAATAGATAAAAAATAAATAGATAGATATTGGGTAGATAGATTTTATAGATTGATATGAGATAGTTAGATGATAAATATGATAGGGGATAGATATTAAAAATAGAATAGATAGATAGATAGATAGAATGACATAGATAGATATGGATAGAAGTAGATGATGATAGATATGAGAGAAGACAAAGATAAAAGATAGATAGATAGATAGATAGATGATATGAGATAGATAGATAGATTGATGTAGATAATGGAAAAAGAATGAGATAGATAGAAGATATAGATAGATAGATTAGATAAATAATAGTGAAAAAGATAGATGGATAGAAATATGGATAGATAGATATTGGATAGATAGATATTGGTAGAAGATAGATAAATAATAAATAGATAGATATTGGATAGAAAATATAAATAGATATGAGATAGTTTTAAGGGTAGATAAATATATAGGTTTGGGTAGAAAAAGATAGATAGAAGGAGATAGATTGATTTTTGAGATAGTAGATAGATAGAGAAAAGATAGTATGGATGTAGATAGATATTGGGGGAAGATAGATAAGATAGTAGATTTGATATGAGTAGATAGATAAGATAGATAGATAGAGATAGATAGAGATAGATAGTAGATAGATAGATAGATAGGATAGATAGAGATTTGATAGTTTTTTAGTAATAATAAGATAGAAAAATAGATTTGATAGAGAATAGATATAATGATAGAAAGATATGAGATGATAGATATAATAGAAAAAAGAATAGATAGAAAGGTAAAAGATAGATAGATAGATTGGAAAAGAAAGATAGATAGTAGGGGTGATATAGATAGATAGATAGATAATAAATTTGATAGTTGATAGATAGATAGATAGATAGATAGATACGTGTTTGATAGAGATTGGGGGATTTAGGGAGTGATAATGTAAGAGATAAATTATTTGTGATGGGGGGATGGGGGAAGGAGGGACGTTTCCTAAAAGACTCCTTTGGGAGCGATAATGAAGCCCAGTAACGACTGTAGGCCGCGCTGGCCGGGGGATTCCGGATTTCTTTCCCTATATGGACTCCTCCGGGCACAAAAGTGAAGGGATACCACTGGGGGCAAGGCGAGCGCTCCGTGTCCGCAGTGGCCCCCGGGGGGACCGCAGACTCGGCGCTGGTCCGGACCCGGGGCTCACCTGCGTGCGGGCCTGAGATGTACCGCCGGAAAAAAGATAGACAGAGCCGAAGGGGGGGGACGGAGCAGGGGGGGATCCGGTAAGTGATTTTTTTTTTTTTATTTTAAAAAATTTAAAATTTCCTTACCCCCCCTGCCCCATATCCCTGTCCTATAACCCCCTCAGCCCTATACCCGCCCCACCCCCCATACCCCCCGCTCAAGCTTGGCCCTTCTGCCTCAGCCGGCCCTTACCTGCCTACAGTGCCCTTTCCTGCCCCCCCTTTTACCCGCCCTTACCTGAATTTCAGTGCCCATACCTGCCCCAACAGCCCCGGAAACCCTATACCTGCCTACAGCGCCTATACCTGCCACAGCCGGCCATACCTCCACAGCTCCTATACCTGAAAAGCTGGCCTTTTACCTCCATACGCTCCCCCTTATACCTGCCTACAGCTGCCCAATACCGCCTTAACCTGCCCTATACCTGCCTACCTGCCTTACCTGCCCAAGCCGGCCCCTAAAACCTGCCTACCCCTTCCCTAACCTGGGAAAATATGGGGCCCCATACCCCGCCCCAATTGGGGCCATATACCCCTATAATCTGCTTTGGGGCATATCCTGCCTATTCCGCGTATGGGGCCCTATACTGAATTAAGCTACCCCGAAAGTAAAAAATGTGGGACTTTTGGGGGTAAAAAAATGTAAGACGTGTCTTACTTTGGGGGGAAACAGGAGAAGATAGATAAATAGAATGGAATGATAGAATAGAAAAATGTATGAGAAAAGATAGATAGATAGATAGATATGAGATAGTAGATAATTTGATAGATAGATAAGATAGATAGATAGATATTGAATAGATAATTTGGATAGATAATATTGGATAGGGTGATAGATAAGGGGGATAAAATAGGAAAGATATATCTTTTTTAAAATGTTGAAAAAAAATTTTTTTGCCATCAAATTCAAAAAAGGTGGGGAAAAATGTGGTTGAATGGAGGGGGTATGGGAATTTTTAAGCAGATGTAGATATTGTAGTTTTATTTATAGGTAAATGATTTTAGAGTTTTTGATGGAAAAATAAATGGGTAGACAAATAGATAGATGAGAAATTGAAAAAAAGTTTTATCTAATTTTCTATAGCCTTTTCAGCCCGACAGCAACTTGCGTACTAGGGGTGACTCAAAAAAGTTGGTAAGTTCCACGGGGTCAGAGCTATTGCACCCGGAGCTAAGGGGGATCATAGAGCCCGCACCAAAAAATCCAGGAGCCCCAACAAGTCAGTTTGGGTTCTGGTTCGGGAATTTGGGGTAGGTTTTAGGGAAGTCTTTTAATGTCTTCTAACCCGTCCATTTTCTACAGGTTGGGGTTTGTTGGGGGGCCCTTTTAAATTTTTTTTTGTTTGGGGTTTGTTTTTTTGGTATGGGGTTTAAAAATTGTTTTGAAATAGAAATGGGGGTTTTTTTGGGGGGAAAAAGTGTGGGTTTTTTTGGGGGTTTTTTTTTAAATTTTATTTGGTGGGGGTTTTGTGTATGGTAGTTTTTTTAAAAATTGGGGTTTTTTGATGTTGTTGGGTGGTGTTTTTGGTGAGTTTGGAAAATGTTTGGTGGGATAATATTGGGGATAAAATTTTGTGGTTTTTTACTGTTAAAAAAAAAAATTTTTTTTTATGTTTTTTAAATGGGGGATGTGGTTAATGGGGGGGTTTTTTTTGGTGTGGGATATTTTGTTTTGATGGTTTTTTTTAAGTTTTTTTAAATTAAAGGGGTAAAAATGGTGGGGTTTGATTTTGTGTTAATTTTTTTTGGTAAAAGTTGGTTAATTTCTAATAAATTTGGGTTTGGTTGGGTGTTGGTATTGTGGGTGGGGGTTTTTTAGAGCAAAATTTTCCGGAGAAAATATTTGGGGTTTGGGTCTGGGAAATTGGTTTGGTGTCGGGAATTTTTGAAATTTTTTTTTTTTCTTGGGGTAGGTTTTCCCCCGGGGTTTGTATTGGAAATTGATTTTTTTTTTTTAAATGGGGTTTTCGATTGCTTTTTTGTTTGGGGGTAAATTTTGAAGGTCGGAATATTTGTTTTTTTTTTTTGGGTTTCTCTTTTTATCTTTTTTGGGGGGTAAATGGGGGTTGGGTTTTTTTGGGTGATTTTCAGTGTTATAACTTTTTAGGGGGTGGTGAATATTTGTTGGGTACAAGTGGGTTAGAATGTGGTATATTCTCTTTCCCCATCCTAGGTTGAATTAAAGGGTGCAGCGACTTTGTTTCCATTCCCATTTTTGGGTTTAAGGTGAGTTCGTTCCTATAGGGCCATTAACATAGAGTTAGCATAGTGGGTCTTTTGTGATAGTCGCGTCTTCTTTAACAGGGAGACAGTAGGTATAGAGAGTGTTAGGAATATGTGTAGATGGTAGATATTATAAAGAGTTATAGTAGATAGGTGTAGTGATATTGTTATATATTTGGAATAAAGGTAGTTAGCATAAGAGATAAAGAAGATTATCCGTCTGCAAAATCAGCATTGACCACAGTTAATTAAGGGGAAGAGGTATGAATCAAAAAACAATTGAATAGGATACATAGGTAAGATTTTAGCATGATGAGTGCATAAAATGATAACCAAATAAGTACAATTGAAAAGTGACTAAATACAATGGGGTTAGCAGAAGAAGATACTAAGTGACACCACTAAAGCCAAATTCACAGTGGTAGAGCATGAGGTGCTAAGTGACATAACCAGACATTCCGGAGCCCCCAAACAAGTCAGGGTAGGTCAATAGGATAGGTATAGTGAAGCTATATGTTCTAACCCCATATCTACGGGAGGGTTGCAGAGGTGCAGTGACATCTGTCTGCTCCTGGGCCCCATTACACAGTAGGGTTAGCAGAGGTGCAGGTGACATCCTTGCTCAGGGCCCCATACACAATAGGGTTAGCAGAGGTGCAGTGACATCCGTCTGCTCCAGTGCCCCATACACAGTAGTGTTTGCAGAGGTGCAGTGACATCCGTCTGCTCCTGGGCCCCATACACAGTAGGGTTAGCAGAGGTGCGGTGACATCCGTCTGCTCCATGTCCCCATACACAGGAGGGTTAGCAGAGGGTTAGCAGAGGTGCAGCGACATCCGTCTGCTCCATGTCCCCATACACAGTAGGGTTAGCAGAGGTGCAGTGACATCCGTCTACTATAGGGCCCCATACACAGTAGGGTTAGCAGAGGTTCAGTGATATCCGTCTGCTCCAGGGCCCCATGCACAGTAGGGTTAGCAGAGGTGCAGTGACATCCATCTGCTCCAGGGCCCCATACACAGTAGGGTTAGCAGAGGTGCAGTGACATCCATCTCATAGAGGCCCATACACAGTAGGGTTAGCAGAGGTCAGTGATATCCTTCTGGTCCGGGCCCCATGCACAGTAGGGTTAGCAAAGGTGCAGTGACATCTCTGCTCCAGGGCCCCATACACAGTAGGGTTAGCAGAGGTGCAGTGACATCCGTCTGCTCCATGGCGCCATTCACAGTAGGGTTAGCAGAGGTGCAGTGACATCCGTCTGCTCCGGGGCCCCATACACAGTAGGGTTAGTAGAGATGCAGTGACATCTGTCTGCTCCGGGGCCCCATACACAGTAGGGTTAGCAGAGGTCAGTGACATCCATCTGCTCCGGGCCACATATACAGTAGGGTTAGCAGAGGTGCAGTGACATCCATTGCTCCTAGGGCCCCATAAACGGTAGGGTTAGCAGAGGTGCAGTGATATCCGTCTGACTCATAGTCCCCATACACAGTAGGGTTAGCAGAGGTGTAAGTGACATCCGTCTGCTCCATGTCCCCATACACAGTAGGGTTAGCAGAGGGTTAGCAAGGTGCAGCGAATCCGTCTGCTCCAGTGTCCCCATCACAGTAGGGTTAGCAGAGGTGCAGTGGACATCCGTCTACTTAGGGCCCATACACAGTAGGGTTAGCAGAGGTTCAGTGATATCCGTCTGCTCCAGGGCCCCATGCACAGTAGGGTTAGCAGAGGTGCAGTGACATCCATCTGCTCCAGGGCCCCATACACCGTAGGGTTAGCAGAGGTGCAGTGACATCCGTCTGCTCCGGGGCACCATACACAGTAGGGTTAGCAGAGGGGCAGTGACATCCGGCTGCTCCGGGCCCCATACACAGTAGGGTTAGTAGAGATGCAGTGACATCTGTCTGCTTCGGGTTCACATACACAGTAGGGTTAGCAGAGGTGCAGTGACATCCGTCTGCTCTGGGCCCCATATACAGTAGGTTTAGCAGAGGTGCAATGACATCCATCTGCTCTAGGGCCCCATAAACGGTAGGGTTAGCAGAGGTGCAGTGATATCCGTCTGCTCCAGGCCCCATACACAGTAGGGCTAGCAGAGGTGCAGTGACATCCGTCTGCTCCGGGGCCCAATACACAGTAGGGCTAGCAGAGGTGCAGTGACATCACGTCTTCTCGGGGCCAACATAAGCAATCCGCAGAAGGGTTAGCCGAGGTGCAGTGACATCCGTCTGCTCCAGGGCCCATACATGGTAGGGTTAGCAGAGGTGCAGTGACATCCGTCTGTTTCAGGGCCCCTTATCCGGTAGGGTTAGCTTCGGTGCAGTGACATCCGTCTGCTCCGGGACCCCTTCCACCGTAGGGTTAGCAGAGGTGCAGTGACATCCGTCTGCTCCGGGGCCCCATACACAGGAGGGTTAGCAGAGTGGTAGTGACATCCGTCTGCTCCGGGGCCCCATACACAAGTAGGGTTAGCAGAGGTGCAGCGCTATCGTCTGCTCTGGGACCATACACTAGGTTAGGGTTATGCAAGAGGTGCAATGCGATATCAGTCTGCTCCGGGACCCCATACACAGTAGGGTTAGCAGAGGTGCAGTGACATCCGTCTGCTCTGGGCCTCATACACAGTAGGGTTAACAGAGGTCCAGTAACATCCATCCGCTCCAGGGCCCCATACACAGTAGGGTTAACAGAGGTCCAGTAACATCCATCCGCTCCAGGGCCCCATACGCAGTAGGGTTAGCAGAGGTGCAGTGACATCCGCCTGCCCCGGGCCCCATACACAGTAGGTTCACTGTTGTGTTAGAAACACGTCTAGTTGCCCCCTGGGTCATTTTGCTGCTCCTCTGTAGTGTCTCCTCCGCCGTCTTGCACCTCTGTAGTCGACGTTCCCCTCTCACATCAGTGGCTTCTGCAGTTTCCACGTTGGCGCCATTTCTCCAGCCGTGAACAGGTAAAAAAAAATCTTGGAGCTGAAATTGTGCTGGATCTTCCCCCAGGTTTGGTGTCGGGGGTGGATACAGAACGCTTAGGATCCGTGTGTAGAAACATTATATGGACCCTTTTTTTCCGGGTCAATGTGCCAAGAGTGAGGCGCTTCCAGTAACTTGCTTCCTACAGCTCGCCCCTCACATAGTGGCTTCCTTTATATAACTATCATTCATAGCGCCCCATACAAAATAAGATGGGGCCCCTTCCCCTAATGACAAGAAGTTCAACCAGCAGCAATGAAAGCTGTAAATAATACCGCCATATACCAGGGAACCCTCACAGCAGCGCTATATACGGTAGGAGGAAGTCTCCATTGTCTACAGTAAGATACTATGTCCCTGCACCTGATTGGCCCCTCAGGCTCTGGGCCCCAGCTACGACTCCAGTTACGCCCATCACTTTCATATAGCACAGGGGGCCCCGGCCGGGCGGTATAATAACTTATGCGTCATCTCATTACATCACACAGTGGGGCACATTTCCTGCAGGTTTGCCCCGTCACCCCTGCCCCGCCCCGGCGGCTGTCTGGGCATGCTTGGAGCTGTAGTATAACACCAGCTGTAGGGCCACGGATCAATGACCTCTGATGGAGAGGATAACCCCCATCTGGCAAGGAAAAATGTCAACTTATCCAATGTATAAGAGTTCTGTCCCAAAGATGCCAATTATCCTCCCAGACTCTCATTGTGGTGTCTGAGTCATTGTGAGTGACCCAGGGCAGTGCTAGAAGTACTTGTCAGGGGCCCCGTCAGAAATGGGTCTGAGATAGGGGCTGAAAGTCAGCAGGGGGCCCTGATATTACTTATGCTTCCGCTGGAATAACCTCAGATAGACACATAGGGCCTTATGTATGAAAACGGTGTAGCAGTAAGACTCAAAGTGTTGCCCATAGCAACCAATCAGAGCCCATAACATCCAATCAGAGCCCATGGCAACCAGTCAGAGCTCATAGCAACCAGAGCTCACAGCAACCAATGAGAGCCCAGAGCAACCAATCACAGCCCATAGCAACCAATGAGAGCTCATAGCAACCAATCACAGCCCATAGCAACCAATCACAGCCCAAAGCAACCAATCAGAACTCATACCAACCAGAGTTTATAGCGACCAATCAGAGCTCAAGGCAATCAACCAGAGCCCATAGTGACCAATCAGAGCTCATAGCGACCAATCAGAGCTCAGCTTTCATTTTTCCAGAGCAGTATAAGAAATGAAAGCTGAGCTCTGATTGGTTGCTATGAGCTCTGATTGGTTGATATGAGTGCAGATTGGTTTCCATGAGCTCTGATTGGTTGCTTGGTTGCTATGGGCTCTGATGGGTTGCTATGAGCTCTTATTAGTTGCTATGGGCTGATTGGTTGCTGTGGGCTCTTATTGGTTGCTATGGGCTCAGAGCTCAGCTTTCATTTTCCCAGAGTAGTATAAGAAATGAAAGCTGACCTCTGATTGGTCGCTATGGGCTCTGGTTGGTTGCTTGGCTCGGTGGTATGGGCTCTGATTGGTTGATATGAGCTCTTATTGGTTGTTATGGGCTCTGATTGGTCGCTATGGGCGCTGATTGGTCGCTATGGGCTCTGATTGGTTGTTATGGGCTCTGATTGGTGGCTATGGGCTCTTATTGGTTGGTATGAGCTCTTATTGGTTGCTATGGACTGATTGGTTGCTTTGGGCTCTTATTGATTGCTATGAGCTCTGATTAGTTGCTATGAGTTTTTATTGGTTGCTATGGACTCTGATTGATTGCTATGGACTCTGATTGGTTGCTATGGGCTATTATTGGTTGCTATGGGCTCTTATTGGTTGCTATGGGCAACACAGACAGTCTTACTGCTAGACCATTTTCATACATAAGGTCCATAGAGACCAAACAAATCCTAACCATACAGGTGTGACAGCATCTAGCCCCATGCCCCCTCCACAGATACACATGGGGACGTTTTTTTCACAGGGGTTTGCGGATTTAAGCTGTTCCCCTTTGCACCCACATGTTCATGTTCTGCCCGAAAACCGGGTATCCTTAGTTTTTCATTAGGCCGGCTGCATGGATTTTCTATTTAAGTCTATGTAAAAGGTTGACAGTCGGTTTAAACTTTACAGGCGGCTTTCAAATCCAAAAATGGTCAGTAAAACCAACTGAAGACCTGCGCCGCGGGGACGGGGCCTCAGGGCACTGACGTTATTTGCAGTCTTCAGCTTTCTGAACAAAGGTGTCAAATTCAAAGCTGACCCTGGGCTCTGGTCAGGCCCCCATCCCATGGGCTGCATGGGTCCGGATTCGGGACAGATAGGACTAGGTGGGTGTCGGTGACTGGTGCCGGTGTTATTAGGAGCGGTTTATGGGGCAGGTGATGCATGAGCCACCCTTCAGCTGACGTTATATTGAGGCATGGACACCTGACACCATCTGAGCCTCAGGTAAAACTCCTCTCCGACAAACAGGGAGCCTCATAAACTAACAAATTCTACATCTAACCACCCAACATATGGCCGGACAAGGACGGTGAAGAAAACATGACCCTTCCTGCTCAGCTCTCACAATGATTCATTTTAGACTCTTCATAGGGGTCGTCGCTTTCTCGGTTACAAAGCTGTAAAAATCTCACGGTCATGGAGACACAGGACACACTTTTGGCTGCAGTCAAGGCGGCTCACTGCATATACACTAAAACAGATCTCTTTAACCCCTTAACGGCCGCCTAGTGTCTTCTGACGTCGTTGCCTTCAGAGGGGGGTTTGCAGATCCCGGCTGCAGTTAACACCTCCGTTCCTAAAGCAGTCTCTGTGCACAGCAGGAATTGGAGGCTTCCTCCGCTCTCTGCCATTAAACCATAGTTGCCAACTTTTGAAAATGAAAAAGCAGGAGACTCCAGTGGGCAAGAAATTGCATGGACACGCCCATCTTGTTGGTATGCCACGCCCCTTCAAAAGCCACACCCACTCCACCTAACTGCATAACGGCTTTGGAAGAAAGCCAGGTAGATGCCCTTATAGCCAGTGTAGTAACCCCCATAAAGCAGGTAGTGCCCCTTACAGGCAGGTAGATGCCCCCTTGTAGCCAAGTAGATGCCCCCTCTGTAGCCAGGTAGGTGCCCCCTTTGTTTGCCAGGTAGGTGCCCCCCTTTGTTTGCCAGGTAGGTGCCCCCCTGGTTTGCCAGGGAAATCCCCCCTCTGTTGCCAGGTATTGCCCCCTCTGTTGCCAGGTAGTGCCCCCATTTTTGCCAGGTAGTGCCCCCTCTGTTGCCAGGTAGTGTCCCTTCTTTGCCAGGTAGTTGCCCCTCTGTTGCCAGGTAGTGCCCCCATTGTTGCCAGGTAGTGCCCCCTCTGTTGCAAGGTAGTGCCCCCATTGTTGCCAGGTATATGTCCCCTCTGTTGCCAGGTAGTGCCCCCATTGTTGCCAGGTAGTGCCCCATTGTTGTCAGGTAGGGCCCCCTGTTGCCAGTATTGCCTCTGTTGCCAGGTAGTGCCCCATTGTTGCCAGGTAGTGCCCCCATTGTTGCCAGGTAGTGCCCCCATTGTTGCCAGGTAGTGCCCCCTCTGTTGCCAGGTAGTGCCCCCTCTGTTGCCAGGTAGTGCCCCCATTGTTGCCAGGTAGTGCCCCCCTCTGTTGCCAGGTAGATGTCCCCTCTGTTGCCAGGTAGTGCCCCCATTGTTGCCAGGTAGTGCCCCCATTGTTGCCAGGTAGGTGCCTCCATTGTTGCCAGGTAGTGCCCCCTCTGTTTGCCAGGTTGATGTCCCCTTTGTTTCCAGTTAGTGCCCCCTCTGTTGCCAGGTTGATGCCCCCTCTGTTGCCAGGTTGTGCCCCCTCTGTTGCCAGGTAGTGCCCCCATTGTTGCCAGGTAGTGTCCCCTCTGTTGCCAGGTAGTGCCCCCATTGTTGCCAGGTAGTGCCCCCTCTGTTGCCAGGTAGATGTCCCCTCTGTTGCCAGGTAGTGCCCCCATTGTGGCCAGGTAGTGCCCCCACTGTTGCCAGGTAGTGCCCCCATTGTTGCCAGGTAGTGCCCCCATTGTTGCCAGGTAGATGTCCCCTCTGTTGCCAGGTAGTGCCCCCTCTGTTGCCAGGTAGATGTCCCCTCTGTTGCCAGGTAGTGCCCCCATTGTTGCCAGGTAGTGCCCCCCATATAGCTAATAAAAATAAAATAATAAAATCCACTTACCTCACCAGGCTCCTGCAGCACGGCCACTCCGGACGATCTCCTCAGTGGTGCAGGGGGAAGTGAGAGCAGCCGCGCGTCACTCCCCTGCAGCCGCACGTCACTTCCCCTGCGCCGCTGACCTGTATGTACGGCGCACACACCGGCGCCGGACATACAGGGGGAGGAGGGAGGAGAGGAACAATCCCTCTCTGCCTCTCCCTGCACAGCGAGACTCCGGGCGGGTGAAGCGGGCGCAGCGCCCACTTCACGCGCCTGTAGGAGCGGCCCGGCGGCGCAAGAGTAGCGAACTAGCGCTACTCTGTCGCCGCGGCCATTTAAAGAACCCCCGCCGCCTGCTGGCGGCGGGAGGAATGCCAACTCCCCCGGTAGGGCGGGAGGGGACCCCAAATAGCGGGACCCCCCCGCCAAAAACGGGAGAGTTGGCATGTATGCATTAAACTCTTTGATTGCAAAGGTCTGTGATTATGGTGTGATCAAAGGGCATTCCCAAGCTCTGTCGGGTCACCGGGATTCCCAGTGCTCAATGGCGCCCGGGAAATATCCAAACAGTCAGTCCTGGGGACCTGGAGTAGCCTCAGAGCTGTCTGCATTGTAATCCTGCTATCAGGGCACACTGTGTGGTGCCCTGACTGCAGCCTGTATCCTACTGACACAGAGTTTAATGTATTAGCATACAGGAGTATACAGGAGTGTAATGTATCAGCATACAGGAGTATACAGGAGTGTAATGTATCAGCATACAGGAGTATACAGGAGTGTAATGTATCAGCATACAGGAGTATACAGGAGTGTAATGTATCAGCATACAGGAGTGTAATGTATCAGCATACAGGAGGATACAGGAGTGTAATGTATCAGCATACAGGAGTATACAGGAGTGTAATGTATCAGCATACAGGAGGATACAGGAGTGTAATGTATCAGCATACAGGAGTATACAGGAGTGTAATGTATCAGCATACAGGAGTATACAGGAGTGTAATGTATCAGCGTACTGGAGTATACAGGAGTGTAATGTATCAGCATACAGGAGTATACAGGAGTGTAATGTATCAGCATACAGGAGTATACAGGAGTGTAATGTATCAGCATACAGGAGTATACAGGAGTGTAATGTATCAGCATACAGGAGTATACAGGAGTGTAATGTATCAGCATACAAAATACGGGATGTAATGTATCAGCAACAGATAAACGGGATTTAATTTGTATCACATACAAACTATACGGAGGTGCAAGACTTTAAAAAATGTAAGAAAAAAGGTGTAAAACTAGTTCTCTTAATGGGATTTAAAAAAACAAAAAGTTAAAAACATAAAAGTATAGAAAAAATTTCCTGAAATTTCAGTCCCCATTACTGACCAGAGCAAGGAGATCACAGACTTCCTCCCCCTCTTCATATAACCCTATAATCAAGAGCTCAGCTTCTCCCTCTTTCATAAAACCCCTATTTTCCCAAAAAAGGCTCGCTTCTCCCTCTATATATAACCCATAATCCCAAGCCCCCAGCTTTTTCCCCTTAAAAAACCCCAATAATCATAAGCTCACTTCCTCCTCTATCATTAACCTAATATCCAGACTCAGCTCTCCCCCTTATCATTAACCCTCTTTTCACAGAGCCACTCCCCCTCCCTCTATCATATAACCCATAAATCTAGAGTCATTTCCCTCCTCTATCATAAACCTATATTTTCATAGGCTCAGCTTCTCCCCTATCATATAACCCTAATATAACACAGTCAGTTTCTCTCCTCTAAAAATAACCCTATATATCACAGAGCTCACTCTCTCCCTATATTAACCCTATATAAACAGAGCTCGCTTCTCTCCTCTATCATTAACCCTTATACACAGGTAACCCTTCCCCCCCCTATCATATAACCTTTATATAAACAGAGCCAGTCCTCTCCTTATCAAAATAACCCTTTATATCCAGAGCTCAGCTCCTCACTTTAAAACCCCATATAAACAAAAACCAGCTTCCTCCTCTTCATAAAAACCCTATAATACAAGCTCACCCCTTTCCCTCCATATAACCTTATATCACAAAAACTCAGTTCCCCCCTCATCATTAATCCTATAAACACAGAGCTCACTCCTCTATCATATAACCTTATATATCACAGAACTCAACCCCTTCCTCTATCAATAACCCTATATACACAGAGCTCAGCTTCTTTTTCCTCTTCATTAACCCTATAAAAACCCAAAAGAGCTCAGCTCCTCCCTCTATCATTAACCCTAAACACAGAGCTCGCTCCCTTATCATATAACCCTATATTACAGAGCTCAGTCCTCCCCTCCTACATATAATCCTTTTTTAAAACCCAGAGTCAGCTCTCTCCTTTCCCCTTTAAAACCCTTTATATATCCCAATCAGCTTCTCCCTCTTCAAAAAAAACCCTATATTCACAAGCTCAGCCCCTCATCATATAACCCATATATCACAGAGCCAGCTCCCTCTTTCAAAAAAACCCCAAATAAAAACAAAAGAGCCCCCCCACTCCCCTTAAACATTAAACCCTATAAACACAGGCTCACTCCTCTCCCTTATCAAAAACCCCTAATATCACAGACTCAGCTCCTCTCCCTATCAAAACCTATATTCACAGAGTGGGCCCCCCCCTCTCATAAAACCCCTATTAACAGACTCAGCCCTCTCCTCTTAATAAAAACCCCTAAATTCACAGAGCTCAGCTCCTCTCCCCCTTATCATATAACCCTAATATCACAGAGCTCAGCCCCTCTCCCCTATCTATAACCCATAATCACAACCAGCTTCTATCCCTATATTAAAAACCCTATATATCACAGGCCATTCCTCTCCTCTATCTTTATACCCCTAAAACCCAGAGCCCCTTTTGTCCCTTTTTCTATCATAAAAACCCTATATTCCAGAGCTCGTTTCTCCCCTCTATCATATAACCCAAAACAAGAGCTCAGCCCTCCCCACTTCATATAACCCCTAATATCACAGAGCCACTCCTCAATAAATATAAAACCCCCCAAATTTTTCACAGAGCTCTTTCCCACCCTCAAATCATAAAACCCTATATATCACAAGCCATTTCTCTCCTTAACATTAACCCAATAAATCACAGACTCAGCTCTCTCCTCTACTTTAAAACCCCAAAAAAATCCAGAGCTCACTCCCCCCTTTTCTATCTTTAAAACCCCTATATACACAGAGTCGCCCTTTTTCCCCCTCTATCATATAACCCAAAAATAAAACAAGCCACTTTCTCTCTTCCCATCTATAATCCTATATATCACAGAGCCAGTTCTCTCCTCTTTTCATTAACCCTATTTTTTTACACAGAGCCAGCCCCTCTATCATAAAACCCCATAATAAAACCCCAACTCAGCTTCCCTCCTCCATCAAAAATAAATCCATATATCACAGAGCCCAGCTCCTCTCCCTCTGTCATATCCTGCTGTCATACAGGGCAGCATAAACCACCTAAAGTCCAGTTTTTTTGGAAAGTTGTTTCCCGTTTATAGGTAATACTATATAACTCTATATCACGGGTGTCAAACACAAGGCCCGCGGCCCCCCCCCACGATCTCTCTGACTCCGTATGCGTTTCCCACGGGTGGCAGAGTCACCCCGCAGCTGCAACGGGGGAAAGGCAGAGGGATCGTCCCCCTCCTACCTTCCCCCTTTTGTAGTACTGCTCGGGAGCCTGTACTGCGTCGCAGGGCGTGACGCACGTTTTAGCCCCCTGGACGCTGGGTTCCTGGGTCGTCAGCCTCTCCGGCTCAGGAGACCCGGGAGATGTGTGACAAGTAAGCGGGTAAAGACCACCCCTTACAACTAAACCAGCTCCTCCCGACCCCCCGGCTGCATAGCCAAGGGGGGTGAGTACCTTTTTTATTTTATTTTTATTAGCTGCGGGAGGCATCTCCCTTTTGGGGGGGCT
>JAODAL010070643.1:0-15848 GCA_025379985.1 Phyllomedusa bahiana | reverse complement strand
ATGGGGAACTAACTGCCTACAATACAGACTACCGGGGATTATTACCTGCCTACCCTATAGAATATGGGGGACCTATAACGGGCTCCCCTACAGACTATGTGGGCCCTTTATGTCTGCCTAACACATAGAATAATATAAGGAACCTTTATACCTGTCTACAGAATAACATGGGGGACGTACACATGCGTACAAACTATGGGGGACATTAGCCTGCCTACAAAAGATGGCAGGACATATACCCGCCTACAGACTTTGGGACATATACCTGCCTACAGACTGGTGGCCCTAGTCCTATAACCATATGTGGGGACATATATTACCTACCTACTTTATTCAAAAACATACAGATATCCAGCTCCAATCCAAGTGAGGTTAAAATCTTGTAGTTTATTTCATATTCAGTTTAAAAGCATACATGCGATACACCACACAGCAAAAAACGCTTACGCGTTTCAGAGAAAAGACTCCTTATTCATACCTACTTTATTGGGGCCTATATAGGAATGATGGGTGATGCCCCATCCCCGACAGCAGACATCTGACTTTCCTATCATAGGATAGTGGGTCACCAAGCTTTTCCATATAAATCCCCATTATGGGTATATAAACCTCCAGGAGGGGTTATAGTATATAGTATATAAGTGTTGGAAAAATGAGGATTCTAAAATATTTGTGTGATAAATTCTGCAGGAACAAGTCATGGCCAGGAGAAGATGTCATAATGGTCTGGGCCGGATGGAGAAGAATAAGGAAAGTGAACAACTCCCATCAGAAACGACAACACCAGTAAGTAACTGCACTGCAATCAGTTATGTGTCTGCAGAGTCTGTGCACACTGGTATCTACCACTATATGGTCACTGTATGGTGGAAATATTAGTTGTAGAGTATTGGTTTAGGCTCAGGCACAGTGTCAGCATTTCCAAACTCTCCTGGATTCAACATCCTGGAAAACTTGGTGATGCCAAACCCCTCAATTAGCTTTCTTCCAGAGCTGTTACACAGTAGTTGGGTGTAGTGGGCGTGGCATTTTTGTGAAAGGGTGTGGCTTTGTATAAAGAGGGAGTGGTCTATGCAAATTTTTGGTGGCAGTGAGAGTCCCTCTTTTGGTCCCAAAATTTCTGGCCACCTTAATTTAGAAGACAGTGAATAGATGAGAGGACGGGGCTGAGCCCTTACAGGGAGAAGGGGCTGTTGCAGACATGACATTTGGAGGCCAGTAATGCTATGAGTGTTGCCATGTTATCTGAGAGTAATGACTAGGCCCAAGTACAATTATTATCCCCCATGAAGAGAGAGTTTGGGGAGCCATTGCCGGTGTGGGCTGTGGCTGTGATGCTTGACAAAGGGGGCGTAGTTACCCCCCGAAATGTAGCAGGTTGACTCACACCCTGCCTCTACAGCAGTGAAGTTGCGCTGTCTCCCGGCTGACTCCTTGAGTTGACATTGGAAGCCTTGTCTTGTATGTCAGAGCGAAACCTCTCCATTGGAACTGCAGGTTTTGTTTGTACATTCATATGTATTAGAAAAAGTTAATGACACTTTTTGTCTGCACATGGAAGCATCAGTAAAGTTGCTACTTTATACAAATTGAAACATACTGTGTTGCCTTTTCTGCACCGCTAAACTTAGTATTGTGGATGAATTTTGAATAGGGGGGGAAACTATTTTTGGCTTGTTTTACCTGTTGGCCCTTGCAATAAAATTTTGAATAAGGGTATACTTTTTATTTTGGGATGTGGAAGTGGAAGTCATGTATTCAAATCTCCAGCAGAGAGTGAGAGACTGTCTGTCGTGTGGCCAACTGTGAGAACTGTACACCAAAGTCCAGCTGAGTGAGTGGACTGGGGAAGCGAAGAGACATAGGAAGACCAAAAGTGTATGTAATGAAACAAGTTGAAGCAGAATAAACCTTGAACCTCTGGTGTCGCAGTTATGTGGCTTCCTCATGTCCGTGACAACACACTTATATTTGTACAATGGATTTATGGAAAGTTGAAATTGCAAGGAAATTTTATTTAAGGGGTTTTCCATAGAGATGAGCGAACAGTAAAATGTCCGAGTTCAAGCCGAACTTCGAACAGTAGTGGTGTTCGGCTCGAGGTTGGATTCAAACTCGAACTCCATTAAAGTCAATGGGAGAAGATGTTCGGGTTAATTTTTATACCTATACAGGTGAGGAGAAGCCGTAATTACCATCCAGAAGAGTACACTGGATGCGTGGAACAACTTAGTGAAGAAAATTTGGCTTTAAGAGTGACAGAAAATAATTGAGAGGCTAATATACTTCATTCCTTTCAATGGCTAAAAGATGAGGACAGCTTGCAAGCAGGGCCATAGCTATAGGGAGTGCAGCGGTAGCAGCTGCTACGGGGCCCTGTATCCTGAGGGGGCCCAAAAGCCCCTTTGACACATAAGAAGACACTGGTATTGGAAATGGCACATGGTAACTGGCAGGGGTGCCAATAGGGCAGTACAGGCAATGCTCCTGTCAGGGGTCCACTGATATGTTAAAAAATAGGAACTAGTAATGGGTGGGGGCCCCATTTGATTTGGCTGTATGGGGCCCTGAAACGGTTAATAGATGACTGATGGCAGCCCTGGTAACGGGGAGGTCCCATTTCCCTTTTTGCACCAGGGCTCAAGAACTTGAACTTACGCCTCTGCGGGCTGGACTAGATTAGGCGGCAGTACCATTGGTGGCAATGAGAACATGCCAATGAGGAACATGGAGGTTCCGCTTCGACTAGATTAGATGGCAGTACCATTGGTGGCAATGAGAACAGGCCAATGAGGAACATGGAGGTTCCAGTTTGACTAAATTAGACGGCAGTACCATTGGTGGCAGCAAGAACATGCCAATGGGAAACAACGAGGTTCAGGATAACAGAACTTAGTACATTTGGTGGCAGTACTGGTGCAAAAACTGAACTTTTGGGCACTGAGTATGATTTAGCAAATACAAGCCCTCTGTATAATATATATCCATGTATATGAGAGTTAGGCGTTATGTGAACCTGCAAATGTCACCAAATAACAACTTCTGGGTGTGGGAAACATGCAGCCAGCAATACCAAACTCCCTAGCGATTGCTGTCTATGGAGAGGAAAAAGCTAAGTTTTGATTCCTTAAGCTTGCCGCGAACCCCCTAACTAGCTAAATAATATAAAAAGCAGTTTTTCCTGTCTAAAATAGCTAATAAACAAATCTTGTGCCTGTATGCAAGCAAACAGACAGAGAGCAGTCTGTACAGTATAGAGAGTGAGCTGAAAATAGCGTTCAGAACACAATAGAGTGAAATATATAAAACATTGTCATGTGATTTTAGCAGCCAATGAAAGCCCTACACCTCAGCGATGACGTGTTCTGCATTGATTGGATGGCTGCTAAAAGTGCAGAAAGGCGCTGAAAACTATTAAAATGGCGCGTCAAATACCATTGCAAACTTAAACGAACAGTAAAATGTTTGGTTTGAATCGAGTTCGAGAAAATCAAGATGTTCGACTTGAACTTAAAGGAGTTGTCTCACTACAAGCTTTCAGCCCACTTCAATGCTTCTGGCAGCAAAGGATTTTTGAATTGAGGGGCGTGCTTCTTGTCTGCCTCTTCTCCTCCCTCTTCCCCCTTCCCTCAGCACACAGAAAGCTCTCCTCCATAACTTCTATACAACAGGGGGAGGGCGAGGGAGTTTGCTGCCAGAGTTAACCCTGTGTGTGCCTGCCTAGGTCTGTTGCAGGCTGTTAGATCAGCTGCACTGTCAGCTCCACGGAGACAGAAGAGGGCTGATCTATGAGTGTGGAGAGGTCTGTGAAGCTGTGTATGCTAATAGCAGAGCAGGGGGGATGTCAGTGTTCCTATAACCCCTGCTTAGCATACAAATCTCCACATCTCCAGCAACAACAAACAAATCCTGTCAGAACAGACACAGGGCAGCTGTGAAGTGTTACTATACTCAGGATGTGTCACTAGTACAGCAGAGCATGAAGCGTTCACATGGCCCCCTGATCTGTTCTATTAGTATAGTCAGAGCTCCACAGACACATCATGATTATAGTAACACACTTCACTGCTGTCAGCCTCATCTCTGCTCTCCTCAATCTGTGTAGAGAGCAGGAGGAAGCAGGCACACATAGGGTTCATCCACACAGACACAGAAGCCAGAGCCCTCCCCCTCCCTCCACTACAGAAGCATACGGTGCGGGAGGGGCTCTGTGCTCCGACCTGTATTCAGAAACAGATGAGTCACCAGACCTGACAGCCAGTGAGATAAAGATCAATAGGTCGGCTGCTATAGTGATTTCAGGAGCTGATGCCTACAGGGATAACTCAAAATTCAGTGGGAAACATTTGTAATGAACATATATTGCAAAGCTGCTTGTTTTTTAAAGATCTTTTAATTAAAACCCAATCATTGTAGTGAGACAACCCCTTTAAGGCCTAAGACCTTAGGCCTACCAGGGTGAATAGCAGAGTGAAATGCTGGCAGCGCTCCACTCCACTGACACCATGTAGCCCAGGGAATCGAGGACATTATCCCTTGACTCCTGGGCCCTGTCTCTGATCGCTCAGGACACAGAGAAAAAAATTATATATATAAATATATATATATATATATATATATATATAATAATATAATATACATATAATATATATATATATATATCATAAAATTTTTATATATATATATATATATATATATATATATATATTATTTTTTTTCTGTTTTTACTTCACACATTCTATCGATTTGGCATCAATACCTGTAGTGAGATTTTCCACTTGTAGATATAACAGCAATGGAATTTAAAATTATTCATATATTCAGTATTTGCCTCTGTTTTTTTTTTTTCCATGCTTTTGCATCTGTATTGCAATCATGGTAGCAACCTATACAATCTAAGGAATCGAATGTGGCCCAATATTTTAAGGATGCATGCCTTAGAAAGTTGTCCTGTTTAACAAGAAGAAATAATATTTTAACTCCATTTGACAATTGCAATCATCCTTTTTATTGTTTCGGAAAGTTCAGAAGAGTCCTAAAAAGACATTTTAAATGACCTGATTACATTTGTACCATTTATGTAAGCAAGTTTACTATGACAAGGCCAATAAACCTGGGGCTTGGCTAAGTCATGTGCCAGCAATCTTGGTGTCACAGGTTGTGTAGTAAAATTTGAGGTTAAGGGTACAGTGGTGTAAAGTTTGCATGATCACCCATGTCTTACAGGGAATCCAATCATGAATTAATATAAAGGAAGAAATACATTCTGATGCTTGTAGATATTATAAAACCTACGGCTGGGTTTAGACAGCGTATTGTGGTGCATACATTTGCACGCTGCAAACGCATTCGTACTTGCAACAGCGCAAATGACATGTAATGGACTGATACAGATTTCTGCCTCCTATACTTAAAGGTGTTGTCTCACGACATCGATTACTCTTATCCAGGGCCGTCTCTTCCATTGGGCCAGGTAGGCCACTGCCCGGGGGCCCCACGATCTCAGGGGGCCCTTCCGGGCAGCCGCCTACTCTGCCCAGTGGAGCGACAGCCAGGCTCTGCCCGGGGCCAGCCGGGATTCGGGCCGCAGCGCCGGCTCGGAGCGTCGCCGGGGGAGGCTGGGGTTTCCCCCTGGCGGGCCCCGAGTACCGGCGCCGCTCTGTGGTCCCCCCCCCCTCCTTCCTCGCTGCACGGCCGGGTCACAGGCCCAGCCATGCAGCCATCACGGCCGTCGTCTGCACCGCGCGGTGCAAGCAGCGGCCCGAGGCTGAACAGCTGGGATCTTCTGATCCTGTCTGTTCAGCTCCCAGGAGGCCGCGGGGCAGGCGCGCGATGTGATGACGTCATCGCGCGCCTGCTCCACGGCCCCGCACTTTACTGTGAGCGGCCACCGGCTTCGGACGGACGTGGAGAAGAGGAAGGAAATCAGGTGAGTAACATTTTTATTTATTTATTTATTTTTAAACAATGCTCCTTTCCTGCCTGCCAATATACTGCCCTTTGGCCTGCTGGCTATTTTATGCCCTGCCTGCTGGCTATATATGCCCTGCTTGCCCATAAAACCCTGGCCCTTCTTGCCCATATACTCCCTGCTTCCCCATATACTGCCCTCCCTTGCCCATTTTCTGCCCTGCATGCCCATATTCTCCCCCCCCTTTTGCTTGCCCATTATACTCCCATGCTTGCCCATATACTGCCCTGCCTGCCCATATACTGCCCTGCCTACCACCAATATACTGACCATATACTGCCCTGCCACCCCAGATACTGCCCCAATATACGCCCTGCCTGCCCTATACTGCCCTGCCTGCCCCTATACTGCCCTGCCTGCCCAATACTGCCCTGCCTGCCCATATACTCCCCTTTGCCTGCCCATTTTACTGCCATGCTTGCCCATATACTGCCCTGCCTGCCCTTATACTGCCTGCCGGGCCATATACTGCCCTGCCTATCTATACGGGCCTGCCTGGCAAATATACTGCCTGTCTGGCTATATACTGCCCTGCCTGCCTGTATACTGCCCTGCCCTGCCTGCCTGTATACTGCCCGGCCTGCCTATATACTGCCTTGCCTGCCCGTATACTGCCCTGCCTGGCTATATACTGCCCTGCCTGCCCATATACTGCCCTGCCTGCCTTACTGCCCTGCCTGCCATATAACTGCCCTGCCTGGCCATATACGGCCTGCCTGGCTATATACTGCCCTGCCTACCAATATACTGCACTGCCTGGCAATATACTGCCCTGCCTCCCTATATACTGCCCTGCCTCCATAAATACACCCCCTGCCTACCAATTTACTGCCCTGCCCTGGCTTATACTGCCCTGCCTAGCTATAAAACCGTGTCCTGCCTGCCCTAATTTACTGGCCCTTGCCTGCCTTACTACTGGCCCTGCCTGGCTAACTACTGTCCATATCTATGAGGGGATAATACAGGAGGGCCCCAATCTATGGGGGAGATATTACAGAGGGCCTACAATCTACAGGGGGCTATAAACCTACCTACAGGGGGCAGCATACCGACCTACTTAATGGTGGGCAGCATTACTACTCCATAACAGAGGTGGGAATCGGTAGCGAAGTGCTGATAAAGTGAGGATTCTAAGATGTTTTGTGTGTTACATTCTGCAGTGAGAGTTGTGGCGGGAAACAAGTCGTCATGGTGGTCTGGACGGAAGGAGAGGAAAAGGAAAAAAGAACGATTCAGAGAACGACTGGATCAGACAGGACGTCTCCGGTGAGCCCCTGGTGTCAGCGGTTATTTTACTTCTATATTTGATAAGTGCTGAGGTCTCTTTTTAAATTTTGACCGGAGCTGGTAATGTTGATATTTGTTTCTTTGAGTTTTGTTTTTTTTTTTTTGGGGGGGGGGGGGGGGGGGCCCCAGTATACCTCTCTGCCCAGGGGCCCATAGTGCTGTTAAGACGGCCCTGCTCTTATCTCAGTCCTATTTTCGCAGTTTCATTTTTTAATTCAGTGGCGTGTTCATTGGCTTTACTGGCTAATACTGGCCTGCAGTGACGAGCTGCTGAGGACACCAGGTCTGTAGCTATAGCGATCAGCGCTGGCAGCCTATCAGGAGAGATTGAACAGGTCTGTAGCTATAGCGACCTGAGGAGCTGATGCAGCCCATACAAGAGTGGATATCTAGGAATAGGTAGGACACTGTTAATGGACACATTGCAAAGTGACTTGTTTTTGCAAGATCTTTAACATAAAAAGCAATCCTTGTAGTGAGACAACCCCTTTAAGCCTACCAGGCGCCGGCCTCTAGTATTGATGCAGGTGGCACAATAACGTCACATCATCGCGCCGCCTATGCCAGACTTCAATAGAAGCCGGCTGGCCTGCCGCTGGTTGCACCTGAACGGGAGAGAAAGGTGAATTTTTTTATTTTTTTTTTAAAGAGAAATGTGGCCCTAACTACCTGAGGCTTACCTAAAAGGGGCCCTAACTACCTGCAGCCTAGTTAAAGGGGGTCCTAACTACCTGCAGCCTACCTAAATGGGGTCTTAACCAACTGCAGCCTACCGGACTGGGGCCCTAACTACCTGCAGTGTACCTAATTGGAGCCCTAACAGGCCTTTTGCTCCTGAAAGAGAGGTTGCAGCACAGCCAAACAGCAGTGTGGGAAAGGTTTAAAACTGAGTATTTTGAGCGAGTGAACGAGTCTGCGAGTGTGTTTTCCCCTTTATGTGTGTTTCTTTTAAGTGTGGAGACTTAAATTAGAGACTTTAGATTTGGGGAGTTTAGAGGTGACAGTATTGTACTGCTTATTATTATAATTTATTCATATATCTTTTGGTAACATCCCATGAGTTCCATGTTTGACAATGCTCTCCGGTGCACAACCTGTGCAATGTATGCCATCCTTGAGCAACGGTTCGAGGGGGCATACTGCTGTGCAAGATGTGTGCACACTGTACATTTAGAAGCCCAGATCCTGGATCTAAATGAGCAAGTGGCAACACTGAGATCCCATTGCCAACTTGGAAGCGAGCGGCTGCCACTGAGCAATCACTCGCAGGTGTAGATGCTGGGGAGGGTGGCAGCATGGAGGTGCAGGAACATGAGGCAGCTAGATGGGTAACAGTCAGAAAGATGGGTAGAGGGAAGAGTGTCAGGGAGGCTAGTCCTAAACTGGTACACCCCAACAAATTTGCAAGATTGGCAGATGAGGGGATATAGCTCAGAAATAGCATTGCTGCAGCAAGACACTACCCCTGTCTGCTCCAAGAAAGATGGGGAATAGGAGTGCAGGTCCAGGCTAGACAGGTGCTAGTTTGGGGACTTATTATTAGGGCACAGACAGGGCAATCTGCCACAAAGACCGGGATCGTCGAACAGTGTGTTGTTTACCTGGGGCCCGGGTTCGACATATCGCGGATGGGGTTGACAGATTGCTGGTGAGAATCCAGCTGTCATGGTCCACATTGGCACCAATGACAAAGTTAGAGGTAGGTGGAGAGTCCTTAAAAATTATTTCAGGGACTTAGGCCAAAAGCTCAAGGCAAGGACCTCCAGGGTAATATTTTCAGAAATATTACCTGTTCCACGGGCCCCACACCAGAGAGGCAGAGGGAGATTAGAGAGGTGAATAAGGGCTCAAAATTTGTTAGGAAAGAGGGTTTTGGGGTTTTTTGGAGAACTGGGCTGACTTCTGTCATGGCTACAGACGCTATGCTAGGTCTGGGCTGCCCCTAAATGGGGTGGGGGCAGCTGTATTGGGGACAAAATGGACAGGAAGTTGGGGGAAATTTATTTAAAACTGGGGGACTGGGGGGGGAGGGTAACTACACATATAGGTGCAAGATAGTGAAGATAGGGGAACGGGGAATTTAAAGTAATAAATCAGGGGGTGGAGCAATATTAAAAGACAGGGAGAAAGGAATAAAAACGGAAAAATCTCTAAATTGCATGCTGACCAATGCCAGGATCTGACCAACAAAATAAATGACCTAGAATTACATATAGCTGAAGAAAAATATGACATAGTGGGGATAAGAGACGTGGCTGGACGAGAGCTACGACTTGGCGGTTAAGTTGCAGGGTTACAGTCTTTTTGAAGGGATGAAAAGACCGGAAGGGGGGAGGTGTATGTCTCTATGTAAAATCCTGTCTGAAGCCAACACTGCGGGAAGATATAGGTACAGGTAATGAATAGGTGGAATCATTATCAGTAAATATACATGGGGGTAACAATAACAATAATACTAATCGGTGTCTGCTATAGGCCCCCAAAATATAACAGAACCCATGGAAGATGTACTCCTCAGGCAAATAGATGAGGCGGCTAATCAGAATGAGGTTATTATTATGGGCGACTTTAACTATCCAAACATCAATTGGAACTGAAACCTGTAGCTCTCATAAAGGGGAAAAAGATTTTTGTCAATAACTAATGATAATTACCTTTGCCAAATGGTGCAAGAACCAACTAGAGGAAAGGCCTTTATAAAGACCTTAATATTGACTAATTTGGCCTTACGAGTAACAAAGGTTCAGGTTAAGGGCACCTAGGAAATAGTGACCATAATATAATAAATTTTTCGTTTTTTCAATAGGTTTTTTTTGTCAAGACAAAACCGAATTTTAGGAAGGCTAATTTTAATTGTTAGGGAAAGGGCCTAAACCGTATTGACTGGACAATGTTTTAAATGGCCCCGACAAATAATAAATGGGATATTTTTTAAAAAACATCCTTGGTACACTGTGAGATGGTTTCATACCTTATGGTAATAAACAATTAGAAAACAGGGAAAACCCAAATTTATCAACAAGGATGTAAAAGAGAATTAAAAAAACAAAGAAAGCTATAAGCTACTAAAACAGGAAAAAAGGGTTGTGAAGAGCATTAGAAGCTTTTTAAAGGGAAAAAAAAAAGTGTGTAAATAAAGATAAAAGGAAGCAAGCTGGAGACAGAAAAGATTTTACGTATAAAAAAGGGAAAACAACCCAAAATAAAGTTTTTTAAAATAATAAATAGTTAAAAATTAAAACAGAAAGTTGGCCCTTTGAAAAATACTGGGGAAAAAGACAGTAGGGGTGATGGAAAAAAGCAAACCATTATAACCCCTTTTTTCTCACTGTATTTACCGGAGGGAGAGTTCCCGTGAACAGGGGGGATGAGGGAAATCCAACTAAAGTTTCTTGTTAAACCGGAAGAAGGAGCTCCGTCTTAAGAAGATTAAAATAGACAAATCCCCGGTCCAGATGGCATACACCCACGTGTCCTAAAGAAATAAGTGTGTCCCTAGATAGGCCCCTATTCTAATATTATGGACTATTATAACGGGTAAGTCCCCAAGGATTTGGCGCATAGCAAATGTGGGTGCCAATATTCAAAAGGGGTCAAAAAGTGATCCAGAAACTTAGGCCGTAAAGTTTTTACCTTTTTGTTGGTAAAAAGTTTGAAAGGTTTTTCAGAGTTCTAATCCCGGAGTATCTCACTGAAATAATGTATAACGCCGTTCCAGCATTTGGTTCATGAAGGACGGGTTCTGTCAGACTAACTCATCGCTTCTATAGGGAAGTCAGTGCTAGAGGATCGGGTGAGGCATTTGGGTGTCAATCCTAGATTTTTCTAAAGCATTTGATACGGTGCACATTAAAAGTTTGGAAATAAATGGGGAATGCTTTGGGGTTTGGGGAAATGTTAAGTGGTAAGCAATGGCTCCTGTAGAAACAAAGGTAAATAATTAACGTTTGTTTCTCAGATGGATTGCTGTTCTAGTGGGGGACCAAAAGGTCAGTATTGGGCTTATCTCTTCATAATTTTCATTAATGAAATTTTCCAGGGATACTAAGCTCTTAAAGAATCAACAAAATAGAGGATAAGTGTTTACAAGGATCGGATTTAAGGTTTGGGGCCTAGGCAGGGAAAAAGGCGATGAGGTTTAAAAAGATAAATGCAGGTTATGTACATGGGGAGGAAAATTTCCATTACTGACTACTGTTAATGGAAAGGCCCTTGTAAAATGGGCATGGAGAAGGACTTGGGAATTCCTTTGGGGGACGAAACTATTGTAGCAAACTGTCAGACAGCAGCTGCAGGCAAATAGGATTATGGGGTGCATTAAAAGGGAAAGAGGCAATGATGAGAACCATTATTTTATTTACAAAAACATGGTTAACCACACAATGGAATATTGTGTACCCGTTTGGGCACCAGTGCACAGGAAAAATTTGTAGACTTGAACGTACAAAGGCGGGCAACAAAATAATAAAGGACTGGGTGGGCTACAATACCCAGAAAAAAATTACAAAATTGGGTATTTAGTTTGGAGAAAAAACTGCTTCGGGGGGAATTTAATAATATGTTTAATCTCAAGGCAATATAGGATCTCTCCAAAATTTATTTATACCCCGGCTTGTATCTAGAACAAGGGGGCATCCTTAGTCTTGAGGAACGAAGTTTTACTAACATAGAAAAGGGGTTCTTTACTGTAAGAGCAGTGAGGGTGTAGAATTCTTGCCAGAGGAATTGCATGGTGTAATTCATGACAGAGTTCAAAAGGGTTTGGATGATTTTCGGGAGCATAAAAATATAACGGTTTATATTTTTCCAAAGGATTCTGGAGGGGGTCATGATCCATGATTTTTCCGTTTTGCCAGATTGGAGCCCGGGAAGGAATTTTTTCCTAAATGGGGAAAATTTGGGGCTTCTACCCATTGGGTTTTTTTCCCTTTTCCTCTGGATCAACCCCTTTAAAGCAAAAAACACCCTTAACGGGGATACGCCCTTGTCTTTTTTTGGGTCTTACAAACTATAAAAACATCCTCACCCTAAAAAAAGGGGGTTTTTAAAACTCCCTTACAGCCTATCTAACGGAACCCTAACTACCTTCCACCTATATAAAGGGGGGCCTAACTACCTATAGCTTGCCTAACTAGGGGCCACCACCTACCTTTAGCCTAACTAACGAACCCCCCAAAACACAAATTTTACACCCCTAACTAATTTGGGACCAACAACCCCTACCTACAGCCAACCAAACGGGGGCCCAACAACCTAACGGGAAGCCAAACTTTTTTACCTAATTTGGGGCCTACTTATCTACCGGGGGGGCATTTCCCCTATCCACCTTTTCCTATTTAAACTATCTAACGGGGGTTTTTTCCCCCCAAACCCGGGGCTTAACTACGGGGAAAGCAGACGAGCCAGTTTTCCCCGGGCCCCCCCGAAACCCTTAGGGGGGCCCCGGGGGCAGCCCTCTACGTCTGCCCCCCCGGGAAAATGCCCCCCCCTCCGGGGGGCCCGCGCAGAAAGGAACTTAATTTTTTCACGGGTGGCGGGCCCCGAGTTTGAGGGGCCCGGCAAATCCGCCTCAGAACGGGGGGCCCCCTCCGGCCCAAGCGTTCAGAGGCAGAAAAGCCCCCGGGTGGAAAGCAAGCAGAGTGCATCCGCTGCTCCGTTCTGCTACTTTTTCCTAAATAGCGGGACAGCCGCCGGCTCTCAGTGTCACGTGGGGGGCCGATTACGTCACATGATCCGCCCCCCCGCGCTGGGGCACAGCGGCGGGAGGGGAGCACATCGGGGAAAGGCGGGGAAACCGGGGTAAGAAAAACCTTTCATTTTTCCCCCCCCCCCCTTCCTGATTCCCCCCACCCCGCCTGCCTATTAAACCCCCCCCTGCCTATATACCACCCACCCTGCCTGACTATAAACCCCTGGCCCCCTATATACCCCCCCACCCCCGCCTGAAATATACCCCTGCCTGCCTATATAAACCCCCCAAATCCCCTGACTATATTTTCCCCTGCCCCGCCAAAAATACCCCCACCCGCCTACTATATACCCGCCCCGCCTATATAACCCCCCAACCAATTTCCTGACTAAAAAAACCCCGCCCGCCCATAAAAAGGCCCCCCCCTGGGCCCGACTATATACCCAGGGGCCTCCTATATACCCCCCCCACCCCCCCGACTATATACCCCCCGCCGGGCCCATATACCGCCCCCTCCTTTTCCCATATAACCCCCCTCCCGCTATAACCCCCGCCCCCCCGCCCAAATACCCCCGCCCCCCGCCTAAAAAAACCCCCTCCTGCCTATATACCCCCACCCTGCCTGAATAAAACCCCTGCCGCCCATAACCCCCCCCACCCTCCCGACTATATAACCCCCGCCCGCCTATATACCCAAACCCCCCACTCTGCCTTCTATAAAACCCCTGCCCGCCTAAAAAAAGCCCCCCCTGCCGACTATATACCCCGGGCCCGCATATATAAAAAGCCCCCCCCTTCCTGACTAATACCCCTGCCTGCCTATAAACCGCCCCTCCCCGCCTATATACCACCCCCCCTGCCTGACTATAAACCCCTGCCTGCCTATTTTAAAACCCCCCCCCCCCCTCCTGAATATATAAGCCCCCCCCCTGCCTTATTACCCCCCCACACCCTGCCCCAAATAACCCCTTCCTGTATAATACCGCCCAAACCCGCCCCGAATATATACCCCCGCCTGCCTATATAACCCCCCCCCCCTGTACTATTTTAAACCCCCGCCCCCGCCTTTTAACCCCTGCTTGCCTATATACCCCCCCACCCCCCGCTTACTATAAACCCCTGCCCCCATATACCACCCACCCGCCTGACTAAAATTCCCCTGCCTTCCTATATAAAACCCCCCACCCCGCCCAACTAAAAAAGCCCCCGCCGCCTATATTTCCGCCCACCCGCCCGGGCTAAAATACCCTGCCCTTCCTAAATACCACCCCCCTCCCGCCTATATAAAACCCCCGCCTGCCTATATAACCCCCCCTTGCCCGCCTATGAAACCCCCCAAACCTGCTTTTATAGCCCCAAAGCCTCCCTACAGCATGCCTACCAAAAAGCCCCCTTAAACCTGCCTGTCTACTTATATTCCCCCCTAAGCTTTCCAAACCCCGGCCCCCACCTTACCTATATGCCCCTAAAGGGCCCCCCAAAAGCCCTGAATAACCCGTTAAAGGGCCCCCCTTTGCTTCCTAAACCCTGCCTTCTAACCCAAATTTTGCCCCCTTTTAGCTACCTAAAACCTACAGCCTACCAAAATGGCCCCTAAGCCTACCCAAAGCCTGCCCGCCTATTTGGGGCCCCCCTATAGCCTTTTTTACCTACCTGTCAAACCCATGTGGGGCCCCCCCTATACCTAGCTACCTGGGGCCCCCCTCAGCCTACCTGTGGTCCACCCACTGCATACCTACCCCCTGGGGCCCAAATACTGCCTACCAGTGCCAATCTGGGCCCAACTACCTGAACCTGGCCTGACTACTTTCCTACCTACCTAGGGCTTCCCCGCTTGTGGCCTATGTACTTTCCTACCTATCCCCACTCTAAAAAAGAAAATGGGGCCCATCAACCCAAACCAAGGGGGCTACCTGCCAAAAAGGGTTAAAGGTTTAGGTAAAAGGCCCCTAGCTGTAAACACAATCCCCAGGGGGTGGGAAACCTCTTCCCCTCCCCTCTATGAGACTGGGCTTTCTAAGCTATGGCCGTAACCCCCCTACCAAAACCTGGGAATTTGTACAGGAAATGGGGGGGAGGGAAAATTTAGGGAGGAAAATTTAGGGCAAAAAATATTTTGGGTCCAAATTTGCAAGGGGTGGGCCCAAAAAAAGTCATCTTGGGGGTCGGAACCGGGTGCAAAAACACAAAGGGGGAAATTTAATGCCGTTTGAGAAACGCAACGTTATTTACAAGATGTAGCTGCAAATGTTTAAACACTTATATGTCGCAAGGGCGGGGTACACCCGGTTTTCCCACCACTATATGGCCAAATGTATGGCATAATATACAGTCCCGTAGAGTCGTGTAAAACTGTGTTAACACTATTTGGGGCACTTTAAAGGGGGTTACAACAGTTTGTAGGCACCGGGGAAAACTGTATATAAAAACTAAAGGCAGTAAAATTGACTTTATTCAAAAAGTATAAGGGGGTTTTTTCAGTCCCCTAAGTGGTGATTTAAATTTTGGGCTTGTTCTGGAAGAATAAACCGGGCCATTTTTATATGTTATGGGAACATTAATATGGGTATGGGGGGGGGTTTGGGGTTTGGGAAACAGTATGATGGGAATCTATGGTGAGTTTTCCCTCCTTCTATTATCAAAAAACTCTAACTTAAGGGGGTCCCGAAATGTTCGTGGTCGTGGAAAATGGGGGGGTAAAAGGGGGGACCCCCCAACCAAATGCCTGGGGCCGGCCAAACCCAAATTATCCCAAAATGGGTCTACAAGCTAAATAGGGCCTCCTAGCTATCTGGCTTAACCCCCCAAAGGTTTCCTTTTTCCTACCCACCTGGGAAAATGATTCTGAGGGGAGCAGCCCCTACTGTAGCATGATCTCCATGGGTTTTGTCTTCTTTTCCC
>JAODAL010070642.1:0-15848 GCA_025379985.1 Phyllomedusa bahiana | reverse complement strand
AAAGAACAAGTCGCTTTGCAATATGTGTCCTTTGAACATGTCCTACCTTTTTCCTAGATATCCCCTCTTGTATGGGCTGCATCAGCTCCTCAGGTCCTATAGCTACAGACCTGTTTGATCTCTCCTGATAGGCTCCTAGCACTGGTTGCTATAGCTACAGACCTGTTTACTCTCTCATAATAGGCTGCTAGGACTGGATGCTATAGCTACAGACCTGGCTTCTACTACAGCCTAGTAGAAGCCAGTACACATGCCCCTGAATTCAAAGTGAAACCAACAAAACAGGACTGTGGTAACATGAATCTATGTAGTGAGACAACCCCTTTAAGGCTTCATGCCTTTTGTCGTAGACCAGGCAACCTCAAACTTCGGCCCTCCAGCTGTTGGGAAACTACAACTCCCTCATGTATTTTTATCTATAACAGTGGGCATAATTGGAGTTGTAGTTTCCCAACAGCTGGAGGGCCGAAGTTTGAGGTTGCCTGTCCTAGACTAAGGGTATGTTCACATAGCTGGTTTTGCCTAATCTGCCCCAAGATGAGCATAAAAAATAACAGAAAACCAGAAGTAGGATGCCTTCCATTAATTACAGTGTAAAATCAGCATTGTCGTTCAGATGACGCTAAGTTTTCTCGGGAATTTTTGGAGCCTACTGTAAGCACCTAAAAAGAATTGATGTGTCATTTCTTGAGGAGTTCTACACGGCAACAATACAAAAGTATAAAAACCAGAAATCTGCATCAGGAAGTCTGCGTTGTTACCTCGTTGAAATTCCACGATTGCAGGCACGGAATTTCCAACAAGGAAACAAAGCTTATTTGAAACTGTCAGCACCGTGTGAACTCACTCTAAGTCTGGATCAGAACAGAACCAATCAAGGTTCTGAATCTGTGTTTAATCTGTGAGGTGGGGTATTTCTACCTCTTCTTCAGTTTTTCTGTTGCCTGTGATTGCTCTTGGTGTCCTGGCTTCTGCTGCTTTAAAAAACTGTCCTGAGTGTATTTCTTAACGCAAAAAATCAGCATGACCAAAAATAAAAAAAGGGATAACTAAATCACCCAAGTCAGTACATACTATGTTTCAACTCCTCCATGGATCCATTTTCAAGCGTGAGTGTATTTCCTGATTGATGACTTTGGCCTGTCTTCCAATTACTCTCCTCCACCTTGATTCGTTTTACATGTAATCTCTTGCCATTTGACCTTGGCTTACCTAACTACAATTTGTTTGTTCTGTGTTTCCCTTTGTCCTGTATCCTCTGTACTCCCCTATTTGTTCTGTCTTTCTTCCTTATTCGTGTTTGCCTTCTTACACACCTCTGTCAATGTAACCTGGGTTTCTAGCACCAAATTCCATCCTACCTTGCGACAGGCTCTGGTGAAGAGGAAGCCTTAGATTCTGCCACTCAGATGGTATTGGATTGCATATAGTAGTTTTGAGTGGTTTTTGTTGTTCTCTCATCTTTTTGTCAGTTTGCGGAATAACTTCAGTGGCAATTCCACTCTGGGAAATTGCTTAACTGGCAATTTCCTAAAAGGCACTTCCCTGAGGACTAGTACCATAGGAAAAAATAGACTTTGGTATCAATATATTACTTACACTGTGGGGCACAATTCTTATGGCAAGTACTCCAAAATATTGGTGTACACCAGGGGTCCCCAACTCCTTTCCTCCGGGCCACCAACAGGTCATGTTTTCTGGCTTTCCTTAGCATTGCACGGGTAATTTAATTATTGTCAGTGCATTCTGTGGGAGATCCTGAAAACATGACCTGTTGGTGGGGCGTGAGGACTGGAGTTGGGGAACACTGGTGTACACCACATTTATTATGCATTTTAGATTGTTTGTAGACACTTAAGCACATTGTCGGACAAAAGAGGTTTGACCCCAGCAAAGGAAGTGCACATAAAGAAGACGTGGCTTGGTGTGTAACATGCAAAAAACAATTCCACCATTTACTTGCATAAAGAAAGCCACCTAATAGACTGGACAGTTTTAACATTGGGCAGATTTATTAACACTGTGATAAATGTGAAGCATTGTAACGACTCTTTAGTGTAATTAAAAATCTTCCTATTGTTCTTATCTTCAGACCATTTTATATCCCTATAATCAGATTTACTGAAATCTCAGCATTTAAAGGGGTTGTCTCACTACATCGATTCATCTCACCTCAGTCCTGTTTTATTGGTTTCATTTTAAATTCAGCGGCGTGTTTACTGGCTTCTGCTAGGCTGCAGTAGAAGCCAGGTCTGTAGCTATAGCAACCAGTGCTGGCAGCCTATCAGGAGAGATCAAACAGGTCTGTGGCTATAGCGACCTGAGGAGCTGATGCAGCCCATACAAGAGTGGATATCTCAGAATAGGTAGGACAATGTTAATGGACATATATTGCAAAGTGACTTGTTTTTGCAAGATCTTTAACATAAAAAGCAATCCTTGTAGTGAGACAACCCCTTTAATGACAGCAAAGTCGGAAATGCAATGAAATCATCAACAACAAAAAATACAAAGTCCATGTAGTCTAACCTCTTATGTTACTACTGTTTTTTCCACTCTAGTTTTAGTTTGTCTGAGTCTCCCTTATTCTCTTATTCACCTTTTCTTGGAAAGTGTCCAATTAAATATTATTCAGTTCTTGAGTTTCAGTAATATTTTCTCTTGTTCTTTTGTCTTTGAGGCCAGACATATCACATTCTCCATATATTTCCCAATATGCCATCTAGACAAGATCTTGCTCATTTTTCATTCCTTTCTGTCTTATCCATTCCTTTTTATAGGTTTTGTCTCCAGAACTGACTGCTATAATTATATTCCAAATGGGGTCTGACTGATGTTCAGGCCTCCTTTCTTTTAACCCTGTTTCCCCAAAAATAAGACAGTGTCTTATATTAATTTTTGCTCCTAAAGACGAGCGAAGACTTATTTTTTAGAGGATGTCTTATCTTTCCATGAACAAGAATTCACATTTATTGTTGAACAATCAACCTGTATTAATATACTGTAGTGATTTCATCACAAACATCAGCAGAAGCAGCCAAACTCTGAATTGCATCAAAAAATGCACTATGCCTTATTTTCGTGGGATGTCTTATTTTCGGGGAAACAGGATAGAAACATCTCTAGTGATGCACCCAGTACTCCTATTCCTATAGCTGGGGAACACTATGCACTCATTCTAAAATCCTAAAAGGGTTGTGCACTGAAGTAAACTTGACGTGGGAAGCTTGCAAATTAAATAATAAACATTTTCACCATTCATCATTATTATTTTTGTTTTAGCTGTTTTTTTTAGTGATCCATTGTTTACAGCTTGTCTCCAGGGGATGCAACCAGGGCTGAGAGCTCCTTAGTCCTGGCCAGACATCAGCTCTCCTCTCAGGCAGCTACTGAGTATTCAAACCCCAGGTGCTGTCATTCTACTCCCGTCCTCAGTACTCCTTAGTAATTGGTCAAACAGTGCAAATAAATAAAAAGAAACCACAATTAGATATGTGCATTGATAAAGAGAAAAAAAATGCAGGGATTTGAAAGCAGGACCCTTGTGCTGAGAGGCAAAAACTTTACCTCTAAGCTACATTGTAGCTACTCACAGCTCTTTCCATAAACAGACCTTTCTTTGACTAGAGTGAGGAAAGACATGGTGATGTTATCCTGCTCGGTCATACGATATGCAATCAAACAAATCACACAGGCCCCCTTCTGAGCACATAAAGCTGGATGCAGGAGGTATGAAATGAGATTGTGGCAAAACCCCTTTATGTCTCTCTACTCTGTAGCTTTGGCTAGCAATGTAATACAATATTTAGTGCTATGCTTCAAGTGCATTTTATGTAAAAAAAACAAAACATTGAACAGTAGTTTTTATTGTTTAGGCAATAAATCCAACCACACAATTCTCCATATTACATGTACCTCTAGAAATGTTGCCTCTACTATACTCCTTTGTATCAGTCTTGTCATAGACAAGAATGTAAAGAATGTAAAAGAAAGTAGGTTTGGATGTTTGGACCTCTAGACCTTTACATGTGTTATATACAAATGACCCCAGACCCTTCATCGAGGTAAAGGGAAAATTCCAAAATGTACTGGATATAAAATGCTTCGTCAGATGGTCTTTATAATGTATTTCAGACGTGGCATAATGTATCTCTGGGACAATTATTGGATAACACTAGATAACTGCTAATTGGATGACACTGACTAAAGTTACTTTCTTGGTGCTCGTGTGAGGAATCTAAAATCATTGACTTTCCTCAAGACTTGGGCACCAAAATGTGAACAAAGTTTATCTTTTGCTTAAATTTTACATAGGTCAGTGGTGGCGAAATAGTATATCTTGTTCTTTCAGTAGACCAGAACAGAGACCAGTAGATAGTCATGTCCTTATAGATTTGTCTTACTGTGGGCCTGTTACTACCCTTTCTAATAAATGGCAATTTGGCAAATCGTACGGAGACATGATATTAGCTAGTGTGGCTCTTATGCACTCTTTGTAATCAACTCTACTTGTGGGCCCCAAGAATCAACTCTACTCATGGGTCCCAAGAATCAACTCTACTCATGGGCCCCAAGTATCAACTCTACTCCTGGGTCCCAAGAATCAACTCTACTCATGGGCCCCAAGAATCCACTCTACTCATGGGTCCCAAGAATAAAAACTCTCCCTCATCCCCCCCAAAAATAAACTTATTTCATCCCCCCAAAGAACAAAAATTTCCAAAAGGGCCCCCAAGAATCAACTTTTCTCATGGGCCCCAAAATCAACTCTACTCAGGGGTCCCAAAAAATAAACTCTACTAAAGGGCCCCAAGGGAATTTCAACCTACTCATGGCCCCAAAATCAACTCAAACCAGGGCCCCAAGAATCAACTCTACTCTTGGGCCCCAAAAATTTCAACTCAAATCAGGGGGCCCCAAAGGGAATAAACTCAAACCCCAGGGGCCCCCAAAATAACTCTACTCAGGGGCCCAAGAATAAAACTCAAATCAGGGCCCCAAGAATCAACTCTATTTCAGGGGTCCCAAAAGAATCAACTCTACTCAGGGGTCCCAAAAGAAAAACTTTTTTTGGGGGGCCCCCAAAATAAATTTTAACTTGGGGGTCCAAGAAAAACTCTCCCAAATTGGGGCCCCAAGAATCAACCTACTCGGGGCACCAAAAATCAACTCTACTCAGGGGCCACCTGGGAAATCAATTTTATAGGGGGGTCCAAGAACCCAACTCTACTCGTGGGCTCCAAAAATTTCAATTCTTGGGGGCACAAAAATCAAATCTACCCCGGGTCCCAAAGAAAAACTCTACTCTGGCCCAAAAGATCAACTTACCTTGGGTCCCAAAGAACCCAACTCTACCCCAGGGGTTTCCCAAAAATTTTAAATTTTATTGGTGGGCTCCAAGAATCAACTCTACTCTTGGGGCCCCAAAATTTCAATTTCTATGTGGGCTCCAAGAATAAAACCCCAAAAGGGGGGGCCCAAAAAGAATAAACTTTATGGTTTGGGCCCTCCAAGAATCAACTTACTCGGTGGGCCCCAAGTTTCAACTCTATTTCGGGGCCACCCAAAAATTTCAATCTACTCATGGGCACCGGGGAATAAAATTTTAAATTGGGTTTGGGCTCCAAGAATCAATTTTAAAACTCGGGGGCCCCAAAATTTAAAACTCTACTCGTGGGCCCCAAAAATCAACCTACTCAGGGGCACCAAAACAACTTTTTTGGGGTTTGGCTCCCAAGAATCAAACTCAAACTCCGGGGGTTTCCAAGAATAAAACCCTTTTCTCGGGGCCCCAAAAAAATCAACTCTATTCATGGGCACCAAAATAAATTTTTAAGGGTTGGGCCCAAAGGGAAAAAAACCCCCACTGGGTTGGGGCCCCCAAGAATCAACTCTCTCAGGGGGCCCCAAGAATCAACTCTACTCATGGGCCCCAAAAATCAATTTTATGGGGGGCCCAAGAATCAACCCCACGGGTGGCCCCCAAAAATGAATCCCCACGGGTGGGCCCCGGGAAATTTAAGCCCCAACTTATTGTGACTTTTAAATTGTAAAGCTTTGTTCTTTTGTTTTGGGGAAGCTTTGATTCTATGTTTCTGATCAAAAACTTTTTGAAAATACCCCCAACAGCCCCATAAGATGGCTTTAAATATCTGCCAAGCATCAGGGGTGGGGTTTTGGTTAACAACCCAGCCAACTGTCCCAATGTTTTGGTATAAACTGTGGCTGCCATTACTATTATAGGGCAAACTCAGTATAGGACCTGCAAAAATTGCAACCCAAAGCCTCACATCTGTCTCCCCTAGTAGATTCAGATCATCAAACATACACAAAAATTTTGCAGGTCCCTGATAAGGCCAATGGCAGCTTTTCAGAATGCATTCATCTATTGCTACTATCCAAGGAATATTCACATACAAGCCAGTCTCTGAAAGGTATTTTATAATACGTCATAGCAACATTAAACCCAAGGTGAGAAATGCAGTCTGTAAAATAAACAGAGATTAAACTATTTCTTTTTAAAATAAACTCTGAGCGCTGGAATCTTTCCCTGAAGCCTGGGCTTGAGATCTGTCAGCTTGTTATAGTCTTCCCTGCACCTCCTATTGTACTCTATATGGTGAGTGACATTGACTTATTAAGGGATTTAACATCTATATTGTATTATATGTCACTGTTGAGAAGTTTTCACCCCAAAAGGATGAATTCAGCAAGACACATAATTATTTCAAGGTTTATAGGGTGCACTCCAACACATAGTATGGAAGGCATTCTCCCCTTTTGACTACCCCTATCTGTTAGAACCAGCTCTAGAAAGAGTGGGACCGCCGACCTTCAGATGTAATCTATGGGAAAATTTGCCAAGTGTTCAATTTTCTCCTAGCGCCACCATAGGTGAAATGAAGAATTACACATTGCTCACTTAAAGGGGTTTTGCCACGATGAATACTAGTAGAGGGATCCCCAAAATGGTATTTATCACTTTTCTAAATATATGTATTACAAAAAAGTGACGCCTCAGAGCTACAGCCTTGCTTCAGTAGATTCCCCCCCCTATAGTTCCTGAAAACGATGCACTTACATTAGACCGCCATTACACTTGACAGGAGCTGATCGGCCGCGCTTATGTGTGTTTGCACTTCTTATTCTGATGACAGGAACTGGCTGGGAAAAGTGCAGTAAGAAGGCTGTCTGCATGCATAGACAATCACTAGGTATTAAATGTTAATATTTGAGTAACATTGCAGACGCTCCCTTGTTCTTCGCTCTCGTGCTCACCCCCCTACCTCTCAATCACCCCTGCATTCATGATTTTTATCTTTCCTCCTGAGCATATAAGTAGGTTAAGGAGAACCTCCATTCGCTGGCAAAAAAAACCCCTTTATTAATAATGGCTATTTGAATACTAAGAGGATGCTCTTTACAGTGACCAAGAGATAAGGATCTTTAACTAGAGACCCTTCCCCTCTATTTCCCTAACAGGGTATATGAAACTAGATGAATATTGTTTTTCTAAACTAGACAGAACCTATAAAATCACAATAAGGTCTGCAAAAACTTTTGTGCTAGACATGACAACTGTCTTATATGATTATAGCGTCCTATTGCGTATTAGTTTCTACTCAGCAGATCAAGGTTGATTAGATGATTTTTTTTTTTTTACTATCTCTGTTCATCATGGTTACATGTATGAACGTTGTGCATAGAGTCATTCTAAATAGCTTTAAGCAATGTTAGGACTGCACCATAATGTATATCTGTTCATCTGGCAGTCAATACATACAGTGGCGCAGGTGTAAAGAGACAAGACCACAAGGTATCCTGCTCAGGCACCACCTTTACCCCGGGTCTTTTTCTTCTCAGGAGTCATGACAACTAGTGCAGAGAGTAGAGCTATACCACAAGTACCTGGCTCAGCACGCACCTTTACCCTGGTCTGGCATGTTCATCTGCAGTCAATACATACAGAGCATGTAGAGCCAATACTCACAAGTCTGGCTCATGCACCCACCTTACCCTGGTCCTGTGTTCTTTTATTTGCAGGTCATACATACAGACAGTGTAAGCCCAATACCACCCAAGTCTGCTCATTGCACCACCTTACCCTGGTTCTGGCTGCTCTACTGCAGTCAGATACATACAGGATGCCAGTGTAGAGCCAATACCACAAGTCTGGCGCAGGCCCCACCTTTACACTGTCTGGCGTTTTATTCTAGCATGTCATACATACAGGGCAGTAGTAGAGCCAATACCACAAGTCTGCTCAGTCACCACCTATACCCTGTCTGGGCTGTTCTCTTCTCAGGTCATACATACAGGCAGTGTAGTTAGTGCAATACCTCAAGACTCCTTGGCTCACCGGCACGCACACATTACCCTGGTCTGGCTGTTCTTCTGCAGTCATTACATTAGCAGAGCATTGTAGAGCATAACCACAATCTGGCTCAGCACCACCTTTACCCGCTGGTCTGTTCTTCTGCAGTCATCAACATACACGGGCAGTTAGTAGCTAATTACCACAAGTCTGGCACAGGCACCTAACCTTTACCCTGGTCTGCTGTTACCTTCTGCAGTCATACTTACAACATATAGAGCCAATAACCACAAGTCTGCTCAGGCACCACCTTTACCCTGTTCTGGCAGTTTCTTTTTGCGAGGTCATAACATACAGGACAGAGATGAATAGCAATACCCCACAATGAGACGGCTCAGCACCATCTTTACCACTGGTCTGGCAGCTCTTCTACTCAGGTCATACAATACAGGCGCAAGTGGTAAGCCAATACCACAAGTTCTGACTCAGGCACCACCCTTTACCCTGGTCCTGTCTGTTATTCTGCAGGTCATACATACAGCATGTAGACCCAATACCACAAGTCAGGCTGCAGCAACCACCCTTTATATTCTGGTACTGGCTGTTCATTCTCAAGTCATACAATACAGACAGGTTAGAAGGCAATACCATCAAGTCTGCATGTCAGGCACCACCTTACCCTGGTCTGTGCTGTTCTTCTGGCAAGCATACAACAGGGCAGTGTAGAGCCCATACCACAAGTCTGGCTCAGGCACCACCTTTACCCTTTCTGTTCGCTCTGCAGGAAGTCATCACATACAGGCAAGTGTTAGTAGCAATACCACAATCTGGCTCACACCACCTTTACCTTGGTCCTGGTTTTCTGTGCCTACATTTGCGTCCAAAGAATCATAAATGTGTCTAATTCTTAATGTGGTGGCGATCCGCCCTGAACACCCTAATCTTTGGTGCATTAAAAAGTGTTGCACTGTCACTTATCACCCAAAATTGAGGCTACTTTCATGCATCAATAGGAACAGGTCCTCTGAAGCTTTTTAGATGCCAGAATGAACTGGCGCAAGCCCCATTCGTACATGTCACCCATAAATGTCTTAAAAATTATAGAGGTAGCATGCACATGACCTGTTTATACTTCGTTGTTAAAAGTGCCTTTGTATGGAGAAGCTGATAGTCCAATCTCCTGAGCAGTACAAATAAATCAACAAGACCTGCCATCTAGTTGTTCATTTCCCCCCCCCCTTCATGAACTCGCCATTGTATTTTATCCAAATTACTGTTAATAGTAACTGGCTGGATTAATTGATCCTGAGAAAAATATTGTGGGGAAATTCCCCTATTTTCTGAGGACAAGCTCCTCTCCTCTCGCCGCCACATTAGATAAGATTTAAAGGGGTTTAGCCTACACTCTCTCATTTCATACTCCTGCATCCAGCTCTGTGTGCTCAGAAGGGGCGTTGGTTGATTTGTTTGAATGGCATATCAGTGACCCAACAGGATAGACATCACCAGGCCTTTCTTCTCTCTAGTCAAAGAAAGGTCTTTTTATGTATAGGAGCTGTGTATAACATACATGTAATCTCAGGATGTAAATTTTTTACCATCTCAGACACAACGGGGTCCAGAGGTTCATATCTCCTCAGAAGCAAATCTGTGGTGATTTTTATCCCTTTAACAATGCACCACCTACTCGACCTCATTTGGTTTCTTTTTTTTAATTTATTTGCACTGTTTACTAATTACTAAGAGCACAGAGGTACAGGATAGAATACAGCACCTGGGATTTGAAACACTCATACTGCATAAGAAGGAGAAGTGAAGTCTGACATGGCGACTCAGGATATGAAGGTACTCTCAGAGACCCTGTCGTATCCGCCAGGAGACAGCTGTAAAACATGGATCAGTCTAAAGGAGCAGCTTAAAACAAAAACGTCCAGAATTCGTTAATAATTAACGTGAATGGTGAAAATGTTTGTATTAATTTGTAAGCTTCCACATCAATGTCACTTTGTGGCAAGAAACCCTTAATATCCGCGGATGATCCATAGGTAATCGGTGGACCGAAGCCCCCCAGAGGCTGTACGTCTAACACACCACTTCCCTCTCCGCTTCCCTACCTTCGCCCCATTTCTTTCCCCTTCCCTCCTCCTACCCCCTCCTACCCCCTTTTAATTTTTTAGTGTGTGTTCTTGGTGTTGTTATCGTATATTTTCTTTCCTTTTGAATATCTTTAGGCAGGTTTCTTTATATGTGGCGCTTACAGTACCCTTTTGTTTCCTACATTGTTACCGCGATGTGATGGAACAGACAATTTTACCTACTAATTTGCACCACCTAAAGCTATGTGGCTCTCCCTTTTTTGTTTTCAGTAGCCCTACACTAATATATTTTCTATCCTTGTAGCAGCGTAATCTCTCATTATTCCTGTGTTTTGGATTCTGATTATTTGTAACATAACCATGTTAATCTATATGTATTTTTCATGCAAGTGTGAGCCATCTTATATATCTCGCTTAATAATATAGAACGGTTTCAACTTGTAATAAAATGGCCTTTGTCCTAGACAGTGTTTCTCAACTCAGTCTCAGACTCTCACCAACGTCGTGTTCCAGATCTCCCTCGGAAAGCAAACTACTATAATTATATGTCACAATGTGCAATACTGAGAAATCCTTGAACACATGACCTGTTGGTGTCCTTGAACGGAGTTTGAGAAACACTGGTCTAGAACCTGGATATAGGAAACATTTACCATTTGAACATGACCCATGTGAATATTTTTTAAATACTTTTGTTCATTCCCAAATGGATCTCCAAACACACATTAAGGGCTTGATCCAGAGTTATTTCTCTATAAAATACATTCTAAGGTGCCATGAGCCCTGCACAAAAATAAAAAAAAAATAAAAACATTCTCCCCTCGCCCGTCATAGCTTTCCAACAGTCTATCCGCCCAACTTCGTCTGTTGATTTTCGGCTGCTGTGCTCAGCTCAAGATCACTGCAGTGATCACGTGCCAATGTTGACGTCACCACTCAGAGCCATTTACTTCTGTATGGTGACATTGGGCAATGGCACATGCCCTCTGAAGCCAATCAGTGGCAGCAGAAGTCTCAAGCAAACCAAAGAAGATGGAAGTCAACAGAAGAAGCGGGGGAGATAGTGGACAGTGGTATGCTGCGACCACAGAGAGAGAGGAGGGATATAATATTTTTTTCCAATTATCATCACCGTACCTGTAGCCTATATACAAGTAATCATAAAGACAATACCCTTTAAAACTTTGGGCAGCATCTAAAACAATTGTACAATGTGTAGGCCTCACTGAGTATCTCATCACATCTCAGACGCTTGTGAGTTTGACAAGTGGGAAAAAAAATGGTGCTTATCTCAATTTTCAAGATTTTTTTCCCCCAAACCCAAAGACAAACAAAAAAAGTGGCCCACAATATGAATACGGGAATCCTCGGCCATTTATCTTTCTTACTAGACAGAGGGGCTTTAAAATCAGCTGACCATGGGGCACATGTGAGCTTTATTTATTTGGAGTGTTATGCAAACCCCCTTTTATAAAGCTGAGTTTCACTTGGGCTGTGCTGTGTTTTCTGGACGAAAATTGCATGGGGTCCGTTTTTTTTAGTTGTCTGTTCCCAGTTTCTTAGACTTCTGTTTTGTCGCAGTTCTCTGTTCCTTCTGTTCCACCCTTGTTATCTTGCATGGTTCTACCCCTGATTCCTTTGGGTTTTTGTTCTGTGCTGTTTTGGGGTTTGGGGTTCAACATAACGGGGGCATTGGTAAGGATATTTTCAGAGAACAAGAGGGCTATACTAGGGAAGGACCAGGAACGTATTAGATTGTGTTTTGCCTTCCTTCTGATTCAACATTTACCTTCCATCTCCATTTAACCCCCCTTGTTTATTGTCCTCTTTCGGGCCCCCAAACCATTGTTAAAGGGGGTTTTCCCCATTACATTGATTCATTTTACCTCATCCCCGTTTTCTTGGTTTCATTTTGAATTCAGGGCGTGTTTACTGGTTTTACAAGGCCCCAGAGAAGCCGGGGCTTTCTTAGAAACCATCTTAAAACCTTCAATAGATCAAACAGGTCTGAGCTATAGCAACCTAGGAGCTCCCAGCCCATACAAAAGGGGGTATCCAGGAAAAGTAGGACCTGTTAAAAAAATATATTGCAAAGTGACTTTTTTTGCAAAATCTTTAACATAAAAAGCAACTTGTATTGAGACAACCCCTTAACCCCTACAATTAACTTCATAATACTTCTTTCACTTCATAAATTTGCTGATCCCCTTTCATTTTCTGTTTATATGTATTTTGCGTTCTCAACGCCCTTTACATCCAATAGCAAAAATTAAAAAAGGGACTTCCCATTTTGGTGCTGGGTTTTTTTGCCACTAGGGTTTGTAAACTTTTTTCCTACCCTTTTGGGCCAGTTCTTATCCCTTTTTTTCCCAAACCATCAGAGAAATTCTCCACTCCCCCGTATCGAGGGCAGCAACAAACCAGACCTGGATTCCCCCTCTTTGAGGACCCTAACTAGCCCCCCCGGGCCCGCCGCTATACGCCGCCGCCCCCGCCGATGGTTAGGGCCTAAAAGCCGCTACCAGTCCAACATGGGCTTGGGGCTTAGACCTTGGCGACGCAGCGTGGCGGGCAAACTGATGTGCTCCGCCGTACGAAACTTTTACAGTTGATGCTTCAGCGGAGCGAGACTCCGGGAGTACTCTTGGCCGGGCAGATTGCACAGCCCAGGGGGGCGTGCGCGCATCACCTGCCCCGCGGGGGCCCTGGTGACTCACCCGCGAAGAAAAGCCCGGGGAGCACCGAAGCGACAGCGGCGGGAAGGTCAGTAATGCTGTCAGGTTTTACTTTTTTAAAATTACCATTCATTGGGGGTCATTACCTGTTTTTGTCAGGGGGGGGGGCTGTTATTTATTGTTATATGTCCCGGGGGGGGCTATTACATTTTTATAGGGGTCAGGGGGGGGGCTGTTATCTTTTTTATATGTACAGGAGGGGCTATTATCTATTTTATAGGGTCAGGGGGGGGCTTTTATCTATTTTTTAATTTCAGGGAGGGGGGCGTTCTATGTTATATTGCAGGGAGGGGGCTGTTATCATTGTTAATGACAGGAGGGGCTATATCTATTTTTATATGTGCAGGGGGGGGGTTTATCATTGTTATATGTGCAGGGAGGGGGGCTTTATCTATTGTTATATGTCAGGGGGGGGCATTATCTATTTTATATGTGGGAGGGGGGGGTATCAAAAGTTATATGTGCAGGGAGGGGGGCTTTTATCTATTGTTATATTTGCAGGGAGGGGGGCTTTACTTTGTTATATTGCGGAGGGGCTTTATCTATTGTTTTATTTTTGTGCAGGGGGGGGCGTTATCTATTTTTAATTACAGGAGGGCTATTATCTATTGTTAATGTGCAGGGGGGGCTTTTTATCTATTGTTATATGTGCTGGGAGGGGGCTTTTATCTTTTGTTATATGTGCAGAGGGGGGCATTATCTATTGTTTATTCGGGGAGGGGGGCATTATCTATTTTTATATGTGCAGGGAGGGGCTGTTATCTTTTTATATGTGCAGGAAGGGGGGCTTTTTACTTTTTGTTATATGTGCGGGGAAAGGGGGCAATTATCTACTTTTATAGTGCAGGAGAGCTAAATCTCCCACAAAATGCTGTGAGGCCATAAGCTCCCTAAATATACACTGCAAAGGGCCCAAAAGCAACTAATACCTGCTGGGGGGGCCAAAGCACTATATACCTCGGGGGGACCTAAACCTCCTATAACCTGCGGGGGGACCTAAAACCGTCTATATCCTGCGGGGGGACCAAAACCTCCTAATACCGCGGTTTTCCAAAACCTGCTATATACCTCGGGGGGACCAAACCTGGCTATATACCTGCTGGGCCCAAACCTGGTAATCCCTGCTGGGGGACCTAAACCTCCAAAAACCCTACGGGGGGACCTAAACCCCATATACCTACGGGGGACCCAAAACTTGCCATAACCTACGGGGGGATCCATAACCTCCTATATACCTGCTGGGACATATAAACACACACCTACCTATGGAGATATAAAATATATAACCACCTACAGGGACGAAACTTACTGGGGACCCTATTACCTTCACTGGGGGACACATAATTTACTGCTTTGAAGTCCGAAAAGTCGTTAACCGGTTTTAAGGCCTCACTAAAGTCATTTAATAAGAGTTAGCAATCGACTCCGCGGACCCAGTCGTTTTTAACCGTTTGTTAAGGCCCAAGTCGTTGTTAAGACCTTACAACGCCCCGGGGAACCCATACCACAATTTGTCCCCCAATTTTATGTACACCTTACACCAAAACCCTTTTTGATAGGGTCATGAAAAATTTAAAAATGTGTAAAATTGTTTTAATTCCTAACTAATTCTGGAAACCCCTTTTACCACCTTTGGTTTTATTTCAGTAAATTTTGGACATACTAGTCAGTGCAAAATCGTAAAAAATGCATTTTTATTTTTACCTTCACCTTTTTCATTTCGGGGCGGTAGCACACAGCGGGGAAGACAATACTTCAGGTCTCATCCCCCCACACCCAGCAAAATTTTTTCTAAAAAAAAAAATTGTATTAAAAAAGGAGATAATACCTTACCCTCTGATGTTTTAATATAAAAATTTCATTCATGCTTCGGATCCACAACCTGGTATCTAGAGAAACATCTGGGAGGGAGAGACCCATTTGCATTACACCCTACTGCTAGTCATCCATCAGATCCCAACTTACATAGCAGACTAATGGAAAGTTTGGCTACTGTACTCAACCCTTGACAGCAAGATAACTCATATTGATAATAAAACATATGTCAACAGGAAAATCGATGATTTTTTAAATAGGGGTTTCCTGATTTTGGGAAAAATTCTGCTGTTGGGGGAGTCACTTACACCCATCGTGATACCCAATAACAACGTATCCAGTGAGGAATCGTATCATGAAAATAAGGGGTTTTGGGGGGATGGGGTTTGGTTTGTTGATGAGTCAACACAAAGAACTCAAAAAACCCAGTTTAAATCTTTTTTCTATAAAATTTTTTTCTAAAAATTGTTCCGAGGAAAAAAAAGGGGAAAACAAAAAGTTTCAGGGGGTCGCTTCGTAAACATATCTTGTCCATTTGAAATTTTAATTATAATATTGTTTTTTAAAGCTAATAAGTTAACAAAGGGTTCCCCTAGTACAAAAATATTTTTGCATCTTTAACCTTTTCCCCTCCTTCTTTTTTTTCCTCCTCGTTTCCCAAAGCCAAACTTTTTTAATTTTTTTCCCCCATAGAATAAAAGGGGCTTTTTTTTTGGGGGGACAAAGATGTATTTTCTAACAATTTTAAAATTAAAATTTTAATAATCCAAAATGGAAAAACGCAAAAAAAATCTAAGTGGGGGCAAAATTGGGAAAAAAAAAACGTATTTGTTTTAATTTTTTAGGGATTTTTAATGTTTTCGCTTTAAATTTCTTTTTGAGTTTTAT
>JAODAL010070641.1:0-15848 GCA_025379985.1 Phyllomedusa bahiana | reverse complement strand
AGGGGTTTGGTAACAATTTGATTTTGCACACCCTTTTCCCACAATCAGAAACCCCAAAATTTGGCCCGGTCCCCTAATGTTGTGAGTGTAAATAGAAAGGGGGAAAGATCTGTGCTGCTTGGATGGTTTTAAAAGGCTGTATTTCAAGGGTTACAAACCGTGTGAGAGGAAAAGGGAAAGTGTTTTGAATTAATGAAGGCTGTCTACACTGAATGCGGGCCCGGGGTATGTAAAAAAACAGCTTTACAAAAAAAATGATGGGGGAGACACATTTGGCCATGGGGAAAGGGGGGGAGGGGGAGAAACTGACTGGGGTTTTAAAGGGGCTGAAAAAAATTTGAGGGGCAATAAAACACATGAACTGGGGGAAAGCGGTATTGAATGTTAAAGGAGAACTTTTAAATGTTAAAAGGGAATTAACTTTTAATTTACCATTTAAATTGTTTGAGAAAAATTGAATTTTTTTTTCCCAAAGTTTTTTGTAAAAAAAAATTTAAATTTTTTAGGTTCTAAAACCCTCTACAATTATTTTTTTAAAGGGGGCCCTATTGTCAAAAATGAAATTTAAAAAGCCACAGGTCCCTTTGTTGGGGGGAATCCCTAGCCTTTTAAAGTTTAAGGCCCAATATCAAACCCAAAATCTTGATATACTTAATAAGGTAAAAAAAAAGTTATTTGTTAAATCTTTTTAGTGTCTATATTGACCATTGGAAAAAAGCTAAAAAATACGTTGTGTTAGTTTTAGTGAAAAGAAAAATTGGTTTGGATAAATTGAAAATTGATAGATTTCCCTGTATTTTTTTTGAACTCGAAAGATGGGGGTTTAGGCCCTGCATTTTGGGATTTTGGGGAAAATTTGGAGTTTAAAAGAGTGTAAGAACATGGAAAAGGAGCTATGTCACCTGAGAGGTAAAAGACTGGAAAGAAAGGAAGGAGGAGTAAATTTGATGCATTTTTTTTAAAAAAAAAGAAAAAAGGTTGTAGGGGGAGGAGAAAATTCTGATGTAAAAAAAACGGGCTGGGGAAAACCCTTTTTCTTTTTCCCGGGGCCCACCCAAAAGGGTGGGAAGCATCCCCAAACTAGAAATTTTAAAAGGGGGACTCCCGAGTGTGGACAGGAGGGAAACCAAAAAAGGCCCAGGGGACAAAGAGTGTGTCAGAAATACGAAGATAGCAGAATTGTTTTTCCAGTAAACCCCCATTTTTGATGCTCAAATAAGAAAAAGGGGGCATATTTCCCCAAATTAACGGTTAAATAAAGGGAAAAAAAACACGGGGGTTTACTCTGGGTTGCAGTTCCTTAATACTCACAAATTATTAAAATTTTTAAAAAAAGGAAGAAAACGAGAAAAGAAGACCCCCGCAGGGGAAAACGGATAATTTCAGAGGTGGGTTTTTTTTTTAGGGTTTTATTTCCGCAGTAGTTTAAATTTTTATTTTTAAAAATTTTTTATTTTAAAAATTCCTTTTAAGTCTTTTCCCCTGGAAATCCCCAAAATTTTACCCCTTTGATTTTTTTTTTTTCCAAAAAATTTTTAAAAATGTTAAGGGTTTTTTAAAATAAATTTTTTGTGAGGAGATTGTTTATTTTCCTTTAATGACTTTTTTGAATTAGTATATGCTTGTACGGGTGGTATTTGCCCTTAAAAAGCTTTTTGATTTAAGAGTTTTTTGAGATAAGAGCGGTCATTGGACTTTCTTTGCTTTGATTTTAAGAGGGGAATTTTTTAAATTTAAAGGGAATAAGGGATAGTTGTGTTTGGGAAAGCAGTCCGGGCTAAAAAAAGGCCCCCTAATTTATACCTTTCCAAATAAATTTAAAAACAAGTTTCTGCTTGCAAAACCCATCTCCCCTTCCCAGCAAAAACATTGTGTGAAAAAAACCAAAGTGATATTATCTAATTTTCCAAGATGAATACATTAAATTTTTAAACCAGTTTATTTCTTTACATTCTCTTTTATTAATGTATAAGTATTTTAATACGTAAAAATGTTTGTTAATAAACATGAAAAAAAAAATTGTGGGGGTTTGGGGGGATGTGTGTGTAAAAATTGCAGGTAGTGGATGCTGGCCCCCGCAAGGATGGTTGCCTTTACCGGGGGACGGAATCTAAGTAAAAACCGGGTTTTTTCCCAGAGCCCCCCGCAAAGCGGGATGGATTTGGCTGGGCGGGAATACCGGGGGCCATGGGGGGTAACTTTGTTTGCGGTGGCACCCAAGGCAGTGCGTGGAAAAGAATCTTTGAGGCGTAGGGGAAATTTTGGGGACAGGCAAGAGGTCAGGAAGGCGGAAGGGTTTGTGGTCAGGAAAAGGGGGGGGGGGGTTTGGGTTTAAGGGTTTAGCCCAGACAACGGGACTGAAGTTTTTTAAAAGGGGCTGTAGGGCCCAAAAAGGCCCCCCGGAAAAGGGGGGAAAAGGGAAAGGGGTTTTAAATAGGGTCACCTCCCGGGTCTTACCCAAAAGGGGGTTGGTTTTTAAAAATTTGAGACCCAGCGCGCGGGGCCCCCAAAGGGGGCGGGGCGCGCACCCCGGGCCCGGCCCGGGGCGGGAGGACTAGGAGCGGGGAAGGAAAGGGGGGGAAGCCGGGGACCCGCCCCGGGGCCGGCGGGGGAAAGCGGGGCCCCGGCGGGGGGACAACACGAGTGCGCCGCACCGGGGGCGGGGGCTGGGGAACCCCCTTTGGACATTTCCCCCCCCCTAGGCCCCCCTTCTTTGGTTCGGAGGAAGGTAAAACACGGGGGACCGTGGTAAGGATGTTTCTCAGGCCCCCAAAGATTTTTTCCCCCGGGGCCCGGAAATCCCCCCCAATAAACCCAAAAATTTGGTTTTTTCCCCTAACAAACCTCATACCCAAGATTTTTTAAGAAAATATGTTGGAGGCTACGGATCAGGAGAGGGGGGGAACACTTTTTGGGAAGCGGTTCAAAAAGGGGGCTTTAGGGGGTAATGGAAGAATTAAAGGGGTCCGCATGGTGGGAGGGAGTTTGAGTTTTTGCCACTGGATTATTACGGTCAGGATTTCAAAGGGGGCCTGGAAGCGCGGGCCCCCCTTTGGGAAAAGGGGATTTTTTAATGAAAATTTGGGGGGCGCCCCTACTTTTTTTCCAGGGGGAAAAGGTTGGGGGTGGTTCCTCTTTGTCCCCCTGGGCCCTTTCAAGGGGGGGGGGCCCGACGCCTTTCAAGGGGGCTGACGGGGGTTGCTTTCCCAAGATTTCCCGATGGTCGTGGACCAAGGCATTTTTACAGAGGGAACCTCGGGGGAGGAGGGAGGGGGAAAAGGGGGGGGGGGGGGAGGCCCCAAAATTTTAAATTTTAAAAAAGGGGGTTTCGGCCCTGAGGGGCCCCGAATCCCTTTTAATTATTGAAAAAACGGCCCGGGTTGGGGTTTGGACCAATCCTCCCGGCGGGGAGAAACAAAATGAAAGTAATAATGCCCCGAATTGGTTTTTACCCTCTCCCACCCGGCCGTTTGATTGGGATGGTTTAAACGAAAAGAAGTTAACTTCACCCCCAATCGGGAGCCGAGTGCGGCCCGAACTTGGCCCCGAACTGCACCCCCCCGATCAGAAAAGATGGTGGGCAGGGTGATGCGGAAAATGTGATTTAAAAAACAGGGAGGCAAGGGCGTGGTGGGAAAGGGAAAAAAGGGAAATGGGACGAAGTGCGACATCTTCGAAAACTATCCGTAAGGGCCAAAATCACGGTGTTACCGAAGAGGTGGAAGGGGCGGTGATGAAATCCATCGCCCCATGGGACCCTGGGGGTAAATGGGGTAGGCAGGGGTCGGGAGCAGCCGGAAGGACTTTTTTTTGGGGGGGGGGGGGGTACCTTTTTGGGTTTTAAATTTTGCAAAAAGGGGGGGGGATCCACGAAATCCTTAAAATTTTTTAGCCAGTCCGGCCAAACCCGTTTGAAAGAGGATCAACTGGGGAAAGATTACGGGCCCGGATGTTCCCCGCCAACAAGGAGCAGTGTCCCCCAAATTTAGGATTTTTTTGCGCAACGATGGCCGAACGTTGGTCTTGCCCGGAGGTTTTGCCCCAAGGGGGACGGTGTGCTGGGATCAGGTGTTCGGAGGTTTGTGGGTTGAAGCTGCGGGTCCTTTTCGGGGGACGGGGGATGGGAGGGGGAGAGCATTAAACCCCCATGTTTTCTCGGGTGGGCGGAAAATGGTCCGGAAGTCAAAATTTGGAAAAAAAAAAAAGACCCCCGTGTTGCCGGGGGATTGAGGCGTGGGGCCGATGGGGTACGGAAAATTTTTGTGATCAGTAACCCTCGAAAGGATGACGAGCTCCCCCCAGAGATGCCCCCACTTTTTTCCGGGCCATCTTGTAGCGAGCAAATTTTCGGTCCCCCAAAAGAAAAGTTCCTCTTGCCCACGAGGGAAGGGTTTTGGGGAAGAAGCGCAGGTGCGGTTCTCCCCTTTGGGGCCCTTTTTTGGGAAAAACAGTCCCGGGCCCCCCCCAAAGAGGCATCCCCCTCAAAAAAGAATGGTTTGGATCAGGGTTTTGACAGAAAAGGTGGGGAAACAAAGGCCCCCACCCTTTAAATCGAGAAAAGGGTCTTTCGGGTGGTTGGCCAACATTTGGGGGGTTGGGGTTCTTCCGGTAGAGCCAAATTGGGAACCCCCCGGGGTAGAGAAGGGGGATATAAAAAATGTCGATAATAATTTGGGAAAACCCCAAAAAAAAGTTGTAAAGGCTCGAAGTCCCAAAGGTCGTGGCCCTTGGGAAGATAGCAGACAGCTTGGTGGGAAACCTTTGAGGCTCGGGCGGAGACAATGTTAAAAGAGGAAAGGCGAAAGGGTTGGGGGGAACCGCAAATTTTTAATTGGGGTACAGGCGGGTTTCTGCGAAGGATTTTCAGGCCTGGGGCCCTGAGTTGATGGGTCCGGAGGTCAGGGGAGAAAACCCGAAAGTGTCCAGAACACGATGCCACGTGGGGAGCAGGTCCCCGAAGATGTATTTAGAAAATCCCGAAAAACGGGGGGGCATTTCACAGACCCAATGGGATCCGGATTCCAAAAAGGCCCTGCGGGGAATTTAAAGCCATTTCCATATCTCCCAGGGGTCTGATTTAGATTTTATGCCCCCCGCAGGTCAGTTTGGGAAAAATTGGCTCCCTTTTAAAAGGGGCAAAGGGGTTCCCCTAAATTTGTTGGCAACGGGTACCCGGGTTTTTCCCCGGTAATCTGGTTCAGGCCCGGTAGTCGTGCAGGGACGGGAGAACCTCCTTTCTGTACGAAAAAAAAACCGGCTCCGGGGGGGGGTTTGGGAAATTGCGTATAAAAGGGCCCTTTTTTTGGTTTTCACGGATATAGTCCACATGGCCCGAGTCTCTGGTTGGGAAAAAAGGGGGAAAATCCTACCCCCAGGAGGGACTGGTCCCGGAAAAAGGGGGTCAATGGCAGTTTGGGACGGTGAGGAGGGAAAAGATTCGGCCCGGGTTTTCCGAAAAGACGGTTTTTCCCTAGTCCCCGGGATTTCAGGGGGGAAGGCCTGGCAGGGAAAAGTTTAAGGGGCTGATGAGGTGGAAAGGCCGGAAGGCCGCGGAACTGGAGACGCGATTTTTTGGGAGTCGGAGGGCCCCCGCGTAGAAACTCCCCCGGTTTTTCCCAAACGGGGTTGGGGGTTTGGGGTGTAGCCAAGGAAAGGGCCCAAGAGGATAGCGGAGGATGAACCCAGGGAGGAGTTGAAAGGGGTTCCTCCTTTTTGTTAAGGGCCCCAAGGGAGAGCAACGGCTTTGGGCAAATACGAATGGCCTCCTAAGTTGTCGCCACTCAAAGGGGGATAAACACCAGGGGTTTCCAGAGGGGGGCACCCGGGAAAGGGGATATGGGAACCCGGGAGGATTTAAAAAAAAATTCCCGGGGGATCCAGGTCCCGAAAAGGGGGGCACCGAAAAGGGGGGTCCGGAAAAGGGAAAAAAAACTAAAAATCCATAGTAAGGGGTGGGAGGAAAGTGTTCCACCCCGGGGGTTTCCTCTCCGGGCCTTTTTCCCCAGGTGCGGGCGTTTCCCTGCCTGTGGGCGAAGCGGGCAAAACCCTTGGGGAAATGATGGGTGGCACGTTAAAAGGGACAATTTCTTTCCCGACGGCGGGAAAAGTCTGTTCGGGGCAGATGTGCCGGTCCCCTGGGATGGGTTTTTTCATGGGAGGAAGTGGGAAAGCGGAAGCTGGGGTTTTTGAAGGGCCGGGGCCAGGGAGGCAAACCCCGGGGGGGTGGGGGAATCACGTTCCCGGGTAGTTCCTTTTTGTCTCGGCGGGAAACGAACATCGGGTCCGGTGGCTAGGGGGGACCGTTGCTTAGGGGGAGGGATCTTCTTTGCCGGGTTGGGGTTTCCCTTTTAAAAATTGCCGGACAGGCCTTTTTTTTAAAAATGGACTTAGGGGGCGCGTTCCCGGTCAGCTCCCATTTCCAGGGTCCCGGAAAAGGGAAATGCGTTTGTCGCCCGGGCAGAGGAGTCCCTGGCGAAGGTTTTTAGGGAGAGGGGGTTCCCCGGGGGGGGAAGCCCGTGGGGGGTTTTTAAAGGGCATGTGGAACTCAGGAGGAAAATCTGTAGGGGCCGTCGTTACCCGGGTCCCCCGGTCCCAGAGAGGGGGGGCCCCAAACTAAAAAGTTCCCGGGCCGCAGACGACCCCGAAGGCCCCTTGGAACGTTCAAATGGGGAAAAATTTTACCGGGGCCCTCAAGTCAAAGTGAACGGGGAAAAAGGGGAATAAATCCCTTTTCCCGTTTTTGGGGTCCCCGTCAAAATTGTCAGGTAGTGGTAAGCGCAGCCGAGAAGGCCCGGGGGGCTGGCGGGTGTCGCAAGGAGGAGGGAAATCGGCGGCTGTTGGTTAGGCCCGGAGTTGCTGTCATGGCGGACAAATTGGGGTTTAGCTGCCCGGGGTTTTTGCGCTAGTTGATGATTTGCTTTTGGCCCCCTATGCCCTGAGATCCGGATCACCCGGGGAGAGGTACCTTGGGGGATCCCGGGCCCGGGTTTACTGTAACGAATCCGGTAGGGATCGTGGACCACCCCAAAACGGGTGGTTTTAAGCGTACCAGGGGAGGAATCTAAGTAGAAAACCCCCCTTTTCACCAGAGGGCCCCGCAAAGGGGATTTGGGCTTGTGCGGCGGAGAAATCCAGGTCGTCCCACTGGGGGTGATTGCTTTTGGGGGGGCAGCCAAACAGTGGTGGGAAAAGAAACGTGGGGGAGGCGGGGGTGGGGGGCAGGCAAGAGGTTGGGAAAGGGGCAATGGTTCGTGGTCAGGAAAAAGGAGCGTGGGTTCGGTACCGGTAGGGAAAACAACGAGGCACTAGAAATTTCTTAAAGGGGTGTGGCATAAGTTCCCGGGGGTGGCCGGAAAGGGAAAAGGGGGTTAAATTGGGTAACCCGCCCGTCTTAAACAAATAAGGGGTACTGGGGCCCCTTTTAAAACCCCCCCAAAAGGGGGCCGGGGGGGGTCGGCGCCGGGGGCCCGGAGGACGGGAGGGGTCAGGTGCGCCCGGAAAGGTAAGGGGGAAAAACCCGGGACCCGACCCGCGGGGCCCCCAGGGGCGCGGGGACCCGGGGGGTGAAACAAAAGATTTCGCCCGAAACAAGGGCGGGGTGCGGGACCCCCCGTGACAGTGTGGAAAAAAAATTAATGACATTTAAAATTTATTTCTATGGGAAATTTGCTTTGAATAAAAACAATTTGGAAATTAAGAGGAAGGTCACAGAGGTTTAAAACCCTACAAAACAAATTTTTTCATTTTATTTTCAATTTCATTTGAAGTTTGTTCTGCATCCTTTCAAAACCTTTTAATAAAGATCTTTAAAAGTAATTTCTTAGGACCTGAGGAAATCAAGTGAAGTCCGTGTCAGAGTTGGGAAAAAGTCTGGAGTAGCAAAATTACTAATAGAAAGGTGATACAGAATTCTTATAACCTGGTATTGTGTAAATCCCATATTAGAACTGGCAGTCCATACCACTATTGTAGAAATGAACACAGTAAGCCATTATAAGGTATTTATAAAAATCATATATGATGATTGCAGTCTATCTCACCCCAAAAAGTTAATAACATTTGATGGGTATTAAGCACTTTATCCAAACATTTTAGAACAACTTCCCAAGAGAGATGGCAAATGAGGAAACCAAAGACACTGACCTTTAGGAAAAATGTGATTCAACTGAATTTTTAAAAGATTTTGCTTGAATATATGGTGTTCCTGAATAAGTGTTTATCTTCCTTTACAGTAACAAGACATAACTTGCACACTTTATCAAGTAGACAGCAGCTGTCTAGATGATAAAAACAAATCTGGGGAAAAGGAACATGAAATTAAAAGATTGATCAAAGATCGAAATTAGAAGTATCACACTGCCTCCCAATTTGAGAACGGCAAACCTTAATAAGTTACAACTCCTGACTGCTCTTATAATAATGTGCAATATTATGCCATGGTATCTGTTGTGGACTGTGGACATGGCTGTGTCGTTTCTGTGTTACTATGTTTGTCCCAGTCTCTGCCATGTTCCTTATTTATTGTGTGCTTACTTGCTCCTGTTCCTGCCTGTGTCTGCGCATGCTCTCTAGGGTGCATGCGTGCTCACTGGTCTGGATTTAAAGTGAAGGTGTTCCAAATTCCTGTCCAATCACCTACGACCTCCTGAGACTGTTCCTGGTCAGTTCATGATTGTCCACTTGAGCTTCTGACCACTGCTTCCTGCTGTTACCTGTTGTTATGTCTGTCTGTCCTGTGTACATTTAACCCTGCTGTTCCTGCTGTCTTGCCTGTCTGTCTATACCTGGGTTCTTGAATTCTGCTGTTATCTGCTGCCCTGATACCTGTTTATCCTGCTGTATACTTGCCTGTCAGCTACCTGCATGGGACCAGCTTCCAGTCTTCTGTTAACCCCACTGTGTCCAGGTTGCTGTTCTCTGCTCTGCTTTATTGTGCCATTTTACCTGCTTGATACTTGTACTTTTGCTGTCACCATGGGTAGCCACGTCAGGGGTAGCAACCTGGGGGTTTCCCACAGTGAATTCTATTCCGGCTTTGCGGTGGGTTCTGGTTAAGCCAGGGGCCCCTTAGACTCAGATTCCTGGCGTGCTCTGCTATACCACCATCTATACTCGTGGTGGGCCAGAAGATCCACAGCAGGCATTTGGCGTCTACGGTGTCAGTGCAGACTGACACCGCAGATCATTACAGAATGAACTGACCTCAGTCACTTCATTACAGTTTGATCCTTATCCAGAGACATGATCAGAAGATATAAGAAATGAAAATGAAGAAAAAGAAAATGTGTGTCCTTTGATTAAGCCTCAATGCACCATGACAATCCTGTGTATCATGGCAGCTTTACATGCTGAGTGTGCTCCATACCCAGCAGGTGCCACCAGTGGCGGGATCTGACATAAATCCAATCCTGGCCGACAACCCTTTAGAAGTAACGATCACACTGAACTAAATAGTTAGAAAGGGGTATGGAACTTCCTTCCTGTCACTAAGGGCTACATGAAAACTGTCTAGGTCTAAAACTCACTTTGTTGCCCATAGCAATCAATCAGAGCGCCCCTTTAATTTCATATAGTGCTCTGGAAAAATTAAAGGGGCGCTCTGATTGGTTGCTATGGGCAGCAAAGTGAGTTTTACACCTAAACAGTTTTCATACATGTGGCCTTAAATGCCCTCCTCCTCTAAAACACAATTACAAGGTGTGGTTCAATTGCCATGGCATCCGCGGTCTAATGAAAGTCCCCATGTCTGCCATGATTGTGCCGATATTACACATTGCAAGATTGTACAACAGGGAATCAATAATATAACTACATAGTACTAGCAAATGAGTGATCATGCGTTTAAGTCTCTTTGGGGGGATAAAAGTGCAAAAAAAGAAAAAAATTACTTTTAAAAAATTATTTAAAAAAAAATAAATTATAAAAAAAATTAGCCTCTTCCCATTTATAATATAAAACAAAATAGAAAAAAAATTCAAAATCGGTATCATTGCATCCTTGAAAGTCCAACCTTATATATTTTCATGTTATTAAACCTACATAGTGAGCCCTATTAAAAATAAAAATGACCAAGAACTGCAGTTTTTCAGTCATCCTGCCTCCCAGAAAAAGTGAAATAAAAAGTGATCAAAAAGCTGCATATACGCCAGATTGGTACCTATAAAAACTAGAATTCACCACTCAAAAAATGAGCCATCACAGAGCTCCAAAGACAGAAAATTAAAAAAAGTAATTGGTCTCGGAAAACTCAGCAAATTAAAAAAAAGTAAAACATAATGGAAACTACGTAATTTGGGTATCTCTGCAATTATATCGACCTGCAGAATAAAGATAGCATATCATTTACACCACACAGTGAACACCATGAAAATGACAAGTTCAAACAAGTGCAATTAATACAAGTAATGAGTGCAGAGTAGAAGGGCTTCGTAGGGTGCTTTTACACAGTACAGTTTTGGTGCAGTTTTAGCTGCGCTCCAATTAAACTGCCTTTATTACTAGCAAGCTTTTTTTACTCATCTAAACTGTTTGGAAAGGGAATAATTCACAAGAATTCAAACACAGTAATTGACTATTACCTTGAAACACCTTTCAGAACAATTTAGACAACTGAAAGAAACTTCCTGGTAATAAAGGTAGTTTAATTGGAGCGCAGTTAAAACTGCAACAAAACTGCACTGTGTGAAAGCACCATTAAAGAAAAGCTAACAGGTCTGTGAGAATTATTGCTGTTGGTAGGTGATCAAGTACTTATTTTATTCAATAAAATGCAAATTAATTATTTAAAAATCATACAATGTGACTTTCTGGATTTTTTTTAGATTCTGTCTCTTTCAATTAAAGTGTACCTACAATAAAAATTACAGACCTCCCCACTCTTCATAGTTGGGAAAACATGCAAAATTGCCAGTGTAACAAATACACATTCTGAATTTATTCATATATTATTAATTCTAGCAAAAAACAGCCTTTGTTTAGTTATGCAGATTTTTTTTTTTAAAGATATGGTTCTTGAAAATTGAAATTGAAGGAAACAGAAATGAAAAGCTGTGGGTTCAAAGTTTTTTTGCATGATCGAGGTAAGATTGCAAAACAATATCCATATATTACCATGTGGCAAGTAGAAAGATGCGAAAGAATTTGTCTTGAATCTGAAGCCTGAACATGTAGCTTCTTCAACGTTTATTGACCTAAATGGGCTCCCACTCCTCTCTGGCATGCAGCACATTATGTAAAAAATGGCTGCAAAGTCACAGAAGTGAAGCGGATACAAGGTCTAGACATGAAGATCATTAAACACATGGCTTCGAAAAATATGTCTGTTCCTTATTTTAATTTTTTTAATTAATCCTTTGAATATAGATTTTTCATTTGCTATTTTTCTTAAAGTTTATTTGCAGCATGCATGTAAGACTGGCCTTAATTATAAATATTTCCCTTTAATAATTAGCAAAACTGGCCTTAAGCATATGCCCCTCTAACAACAAGTGGACTACATGCAAAGTGAGCTTAAATGATGTAGAAAAAACCTAACAACAAAAATCATTATATACCTATATGTTTGTTCATCAGTCACCATCTGCATGTCTGAAATTCAAGAGGCATGGAATGATAAATTTTAAAACACTACATCAAGATGATATTTTATAATTTGAATACATTGAAGATGGGCCTTAAAGGGAACATGTCAGGTGGTTTATAATACCCTATCTGAAAGCAAAATGTGATAGAGGGAGAAAAGCTGATCTCAGTGATATCTAGGGTTAAAATGATTTAGAGCATTTCTGACTAAAAGGCACAGAAAATACTGGTAGGACTCCTTTGGTGACAGTGCCATTCCTGCTTACCTCGCCCACATACAGTAATTTGACAGATTTTCCTGTATATACAGAGCAGACTGTCAATCACTGCATGTGGGTGAGGTTAGCAGTAGTTTCACTTTAAATTTTATTGTTAGAATTATTATTTAGAGTTCCATTAGTTCCATGTTACTGTGCAAACAAACAGGTTTAGATACATAATATAAGACCAGGACAAAGAAAATTAGCATTAAATAACAAACTGAGACAAAAGAAGAGAGGACCCTGTTAGCGAGAGCTTGTAATCTATAATAGAGGAGGAAGGGGACAGAAGGTGAGATGTTTGTATGGTGGGGAAGTGGCAGCAAGGTTATTGTGAATTGTAGGCTAACCTGAAGAGATGAGTTTTCAGTTTACTAAGTTGTAAAGGTGGAACAGAGTCTGATGTTTTATGATAGTAAGTTTCAGAGTATGAGATGGTTGTCTGAGGAGGTGACAAAAGAAGAGCAGAGAAGCATGTCCTGTGAGGAGCGGAGATTGTGTGAGGGATGATATCTAGAGATTAAAGGGAACCTGTCCTATAGGTTATGACCCCCTTGCTGAGGGCAGCACAAGCTAGTGTCAGACCTGCTGTTCCCAGCGCTGTGTCCCTTATTCTGTAAGATGTCGCAGTATTTAGAGCATTCTCCCTCAAATCTTTTTCATAGATAGGTAATAGCCCCGCCCAAACAAAAGGTAGCTCGCCCATGACAGTTATTTACACGTTTTACTATTCAAAATAATTGGTTTATCAGTTGGAGTGGTGGGCGGGGACTAGCCTCCCTGATTGGACGGATTTGAAATAAAACTGACTTTTGAAGGGACTCTTCGAATGACTCTTCTTTCTGAAAACTGCAGATTTGAGCATTAAATAACGAAAAATCCAGCATCTTACAGAATAAGTGGAAACAGCGCTGGAAACAGCAGGTCTGACACTAGCTTGTTCTGCCCTCAGCAAGGGGGGGGCATAATCTATGTGACAGGTTCTCTTTAAGGCAGAGATGTATGGAGGGAAGAGGCTTTGGAAAGCCTTGTAGGTCATGCTGAGCAATGGGAATCCAGTGAAGAGATTGGGAGAGGGAAGAAGCAGAGCAGTTGCGAGGAGAGAAATGAATTAAATAGGCAGCAGAGTTGTGGATGGATTTCAGGGCAGCAAGAGTGCTTAGGAGGACACAGAGAAGAATGTTGCAGTAATGAGGGCATGCACAAACATTTTTGCAGAGGAAAAGGAGCAGATACTGGGAATATTTTTCAGGTGAAGGCAGCAGGAACTGGTAAAGGCTTTAATGTGTGGTTTGAAAGACAGGGACTTGTGGGGAGAGTGTGGAGTCATTAACGATGGTAGATAGACCGGATGTAGAAGTAGAGTGGAGGTTGTGGTTTTTACTCAGAAAACCTGCTTCAAATTACATAACCCTTCTATATCACAGAACTCAGCTTCTCTATCATATACTGCTTTCAAATATGGTAGCATAAACCACCTTACAGTTTCACTTTAAGTAAATGACCCTTCAAACATGAGCAAAACTTGCCTTATTACCAATTAATAACAAACAAGGCAGACATCAAGCAAATATCCCTTAATATTGCGCAGAATGGCATCAATTATGAACAACACTTTCCCAAACATGCAACAAAGAAATCATGCAATTCTTTACCACAGTCCATATTTGCATAATCAAGACCTTTATTCTCATGCACACATATAAAAATGTGATACTAACCAGGTAACTCCTCCTTCACTAGTACATTTGCTTCTGTTTATACTAGACAGAATTATTGACTTTTCAACTTACCCTAGCCTTTCCCAGGGTAGTTGAAATGGCTATGTTGCAGTCTGAAAACAGCAAGGACCTCTGTGTAGGTGGTGTCACACTCAGTAGGCCAAAACAACAATAATATTTGATTACATAAAGAATATACACTAAGGTAAAAGTTTTAGAACAACATAATATTTTCAGTTATTTTGAACAATAACACAGTTCTAGTGAAGCAAATAATCTAAAATAGTTCAAAAGAATATTTAAAACGTAGAAATAACATGAATGTTCAAACTCAAACACAACAATAATCTGGATTCCAGATTTTAACCAAAGGGCCTTATTCAAGAAAGACACCAAGCACAGCTGCATTGCAGCACAGAATACAAATTATAGTTTGAAATTGGATGCAAACTATTTATACAAGTGTATCAACTTTTAGAAATTACTTTCATACCTTTTGAGTCTATTTAACCAGTGTTAGTAGTTTTGTACTAAAGTTTATAAGTTATTGCTATCGTAGGTCTGTCTTACAGGGAAATTGCCAAGAAAGCCAAAATGGTAGTCAGTATAGTTCCCTATACCATGAAAAGGAACTTGGAAACTTGAGAAAACTCTTACATGAGGAGTTTTGATAAACCAAAGGCCACTTGAAAATCAGATGACAAGTTTTTTTAAAGTCAACAGTTTGATTGATGCCTTACAGGTCAAAATCTTCAAGCACAACTTAATGACGCAAAAATAAATAAATAAATGTGTCCATTTTAATTGTGAAGAAAAGACTTCTATCTGCAAGTCTGACAAATTGAGTATGAATAAGAAACCACAGCTAAGACTGCAAAATGAAAAAAAAGACTTCCAAGTAGACTACTGAAGAATGAAAGAAGGTCTTATGGACTGATGAAACAAAATTTGACTTCTTCGGTATAGCACACAGAGTTTTTGTATGTCATCAAGTAGGTGAAAGGATTGTTCCACAGAGTTTGACACCAACTGATGGTTTGTGGCTGTTTTGTTGGCTATAGAGTTAGCACACTAAGCTAAAGGGCTATCACATGTGCCATGCAATACCCTCTGGTTCATGCCGAGCTGGTCAGGGTTTCATATTACAGAAAGACAATGATCCAAAACATATTAGGTTATGTCAGAACTAGCTAAGAAGAGAAGAAGAAGCCAGTAAGAATGGCCCGCACAGAATCCAGCTTGTTAAGTATGAAAAAATAAAAGGGGTTTAAAGTAAAGCGTCGAGTGCAACACATTCGTGGGAACTTCTGCAACAATGTTGGGAAGAAATTTCTGAATATCTTAATGTAATTGTAGAAAGAATGTTTCAACTGTGTATAGCTGTTATATCCGGTATACACATCAGCTACTGTGAAGAATCAAAACTGTAGATTTAATTTGTTGAAACAAAATGGATCCATGAATTTTATTCATCTTAACTTGTTTTTCTTCTTTTCTTTCAATGTATATTTGAAACATTAAATTGTGTAAATAACAATAAAGACTGAAAAATTATTGCTCTAAAACTTTTGATCAGTAGTGTACCATAACTTGCTTTCTGTGCTGCGAAGCAGCTGTCTTTGATTTTTCCCTGGAAAAAAAACCATTTGGTTAAAATCAGAAATTCAGACCATTGTTGTGTTTGAGGGTAAAAATTCATATTAGTTTTATTGTTTAACTGAGTTTTGAGCCTTTGAACCATTTTATGTTATTTGTTGTACTAGAACTGCGTTAATATCAAAAACAACAAAATTATATTCTGAAATGGTGTGTACAGAAATGTTGTTTCTATTATACTTTGTAGATTGAAGATCCTAATTCTTTCACCATGATTATCAACGGTGTGCCATGGCACCTGTTACGTAACATGATGTACAGTTGAAACCAGAAGTTTACATACACTCTCACTATCTGACATAAAATCAGAATAAACCTTACCCGTTTTAGGTCAATTAGGAGTACCAAAATTATTTATATTTGCCAAATGCAAATAATGGAGAGAGGAAATTTTAAGGCATTTTTATTATTTTCTGCAAAGTCAGAAGTTTAAATACACTAGGACTACTATGCCTTTATACAATTTGGGACAATTTGGGACAATTTGGGATGATATCATGTCTTTGGAAGTTTATGATAGGTTTATTGGTAACATCTTAGTTAATTAGAGAAACAGCTGTGGATGTACTTTATAGCACACCCGAAAAACCCCCTGCTTCTGTTTTGGGAAACTGGGAAAGTTTAAAAAAAT
>JAODAL010070640.1:0-15849 GCA_025379985.1 Phyllomedusa bahiana | reverse complement strand
AATTTTAAAAAAAAAAAACATTTAAAAAAAATGATGAAACCTATAGTGGACATATGGTAGTGCTAGTTATAAACAAATTTTGTGGTGAATAATTATCTATCTTGCACGCAGAAATTTTGCAACTTTCAAAATCGCTAATTTTTCCAAATTTTCATGAAATTTTTATATTTTTCACAAACAAACAAGGACTTTATGGATAAAAATTTCTACTAACTTAAAGCACAATGTGTCACGAGAAAACAATCTTTTGATCACATGATAGGTAAAAATTGTCAAAAGTTATTCTCACATAAATTGACACATGTCAGATTTCAAAAATAGGGCTGTGTCAGGAAGGTCAAAACAGGCTGGGTCCTTAAGGGGTTAAAAAAAAGCTTTGCTTATAACCATGTTTTTAACTGTGTGTTTTGGGTCATAACCTCTTTAGAGGACCCATGACCTGCAACTGAGACCAAGCTTTCTGACACTGGAGGGCACATTTGCAGAATGCCCTGATAGTTTTGAGATTTCTTTGTATCCTGCACAGATTCAAGACACCCTGTGCCAGATGCAGCAAATCAGCCCCAAAACATAACCAAGGCCTCCTCCATGTTTTATAATAGGTACAATGTCTTTTCTTTGTATGCTTCAGTTTTGTGTCTGTTAATATAGAGTTAAAGTGACTTAGCAAAAAGCTCCATTTTTGTCTCATCTGTCCAAAGAACATTCTTCCAGAAGCTATGTGGCTTGTCGATATTCATTTTGGCAAATTCCAGATTTGCTTTTTTATGATTTGCTTGCAACGTTGCTTTCCTCCTCGGTCATTTTTCATTATTCCAGTTTGGCAAAGCCAGTAACAAATGGTGCAATCTTGACCTCTTTTTATAGGATGTTTTGGGTTCTTCGTATTATACATATCTTGAAGTTGTCATCAATTGTCCTCTTGTGGCCACATCCTGGAAGATGTCTACAGTTCCACAGACCTTAAACTTCTGAATGATATGTACAACTGTAGTAACAGGAACATCAAGCTGTTTGAAGGTGGTCTTATAGCCTTTACCTTTAACATGTTTGTTTATAGTCTCCTTTCTAATCTCCTTAGCTTTCTTTGGTCTATGTTCAGTGTGGTAGACTCCATGATGCCGAACAGCACAGTGACTAATTTTCACACTTGAAATAGTCAGACTGAATGATTACAGGGAATTTACGTGGGACTGCATATCTGTGTCGCAAAAGTGTTTTATGTGGGACTGCACAGTACAGCTGTACTCTCTGTGCACTGCATTCACATACTGTGCGCTCCCGTCCGCAACCTGGACGGGACATGCCGCTCAGCCGACAGCCAATAACACAGTAGCTGGATGTAACCCAACCTGGGCTTCAACTCTGTTACTAAGCATATGTAAATCGGCCCGTTCTCATAAACCATAGCACTTTGCTAATGGTAACCAAGGACGGACATGCTTACATTTTGGTTCCCCTCATTTTAAACTATGATCTTTGTAGTGAGACAATCCCTTTAACTACATTACAAAAATGGATGCAAATTGAAGGTAATGACATACAAATGAAATACAGATCAAATAGTGATTACATACAAATTCATTCATATTTTAATCACTTTCTCCATAAAATGGATTAAAGCAGTGAATTCTATGGCCAAGTGAACAGCCCTAGTTATTTACATTGACTCCATAATAGGAACAGAGAAATAAAGATGGAATACTGATGAAAAACAATCTCGTGTAAAAGCTTCCCATGACATGACAATGCAAGTTTTCTTGTGGATTTTTGCTTACAGAATCTGTAGGACATCACAGTAGTAGACAAATAGAGGTTATAACAAGTCTCATCAACACACTGTGGAAATGATATATAAATTGATCCGAGATGGAGATTTTTTAAATTTAATGTTGATTCTGTCCCAAAAAATAGCACATATTTATTTTTAATTTCCCCCATTGAATTTAATGGAAACAAGAATTCTGCAATCAAATTCTCTTTCCTTTTTCTATTTCCTTTTTCCTAACCATCGATTGTTGATTTTGCTGTGGTGTATTCATATCAAGATCAGGTAGTGTAGTTAATCTTCTTTTGTTTCTGTGGGGACGCATACCTGGTCTTCTGCTGTAGTTTGGTTACCAGCTTCCATCCAAGTCGAGATAAGGTCAATGCAGACAATCACAAGTTTGCAGATTGCAAACCCACATATGATCAAATCAGCAGCAAATCAATTTTGGTAAACATATTACAGTGTGTTGCAAAAGTATTTATACCCCAGAAACTGTTCCTCACTTTTAAACGTTACAGCCGCAAAATTAAATGTATTTTTTTAGGTGGTAGTGCAACAAAAAGTAGCAAGTATTCGTGAAGTGTAAAGAAAATGATATATGTTTTTACGAATTTTTGCAAATTAAAAAACTAAAAAGTGTGATGTGCATATGTATTCAGCCCCCCCAAGTTAATACTTTGTAGGACTACCTTTAGCAGCAGTGACAGCTTCATGTGTTTTGGAGTATGTGTCTACCAGCTTTGGGATTCAGGCCTGGACTTTGACTGGACCGTTGAAGCACATGAATATGCTTTAATTTGAACTACTCCATTGTAGCTTTGGCTGTATGTTTAAGGTTGTTGTCCTGCTGGAAGGTGAACCCATGCCCCAAGTCTCAAACCTTTTGCAGCCTCTAACAGGTTTTCCTCCAGGATTGACCCATATTTAGCTCCATCCATCTTCCCATCGACTCTGAGCAACTTCCCAGTCCATGTTAAAAAAAAGCCTCCCCCCCAGCATGATGCTGCCACCACCATGCTTCACATTGAGGACGGTGTGTTCAGGGCCACGTGGTGTTGGCTTTCCTCTACACATATAGTTAGGTATTTAGGCTGACGAGAGCACTTTCTTGCATAAGCTTGCTGTGTCCCCTACATAACTTTTTGGAAACTGAAAACAGGATTTTTTATGACTTGCTTTTAAAAAGCTCTTTCTTCTTGCTAATCTTTCACAAAGGCCATATTTGTGACATACCCAACTAATAGTTGTCCTGTGGACAGAGTTAACCACCTGAGCTGTGGATCTCTGCAGCTCCTTCAGAGTGACTTGGGCCCATTAGCTGCTTCTGTAATTAATGCTCTTCTTGTCTGTACTGTCAGTTTAGGTAGATGTCCATGTCTTGTTAGGCTAGCAGTTGTGCAATACTTCATTCATTTACGGGTGATGGATTGAACAGTGTTCCGTTAGATGGTCAGCTTTGGCTATTTTCTAAAGACCTAATCCTGCAATACACGTTTCCTCAACTTTATCCCTGAGCTGTCTGATGTGTTTCTTGGTTTTCATGATGCTGTTCACCTCTAAGGCCTTCATAAAATAATTGTAATTATACTGTAAATAAATTACATAGAGATGTACTATATTAACTAATAAGATGACTTCTAAAGGCTATTGGTCACACTGGATTTTATTTATGGGTCTCAGAGTACACGAATGAATACAAATGCATGCCATATTTTTCAGATTTGCAAATAATTTAGAAAAGCAAATATCGTTTTATTTACACTTCACAAATACTTGCTACTTTGTGTTGCTCTATCACATCAAATATCAATAAAATACATACAAATGTGTGACTGTAACATTTAAAAATGAGGAACAGTTTAAGTGGTATGAATACTTTTGCAACCAACTGTATCCTATCTTTGAATCTGGAAATTGTGACTACAAAAATTTAGGTGACTTAATTTCAGGTTTGGGCTTGGTATAATTCATTGCAAACCTTATTTTTATTGATACATGCAAGAACAATCAGGTTGAGCTTTTGAGTCCCTTCAGATTAAAGGCATGGCTAAAATGTAATCTAAACTGGTTGGACACTACTAATTAACAATAAAAAATTATGATAAACTTGCCATGCTGTTTAATGGTGAAAGGCAAGTGTTACCACATAAGACTCAATACTGTTCAAGTATTGCTACTCTGAGTCTCTCTTCCATGTTGAAATAGCTTAAACCCCCCCCCCTGGTAAACTAACAGTAAAAAGTCGCCTGTAAATCTGACTCCTGTCTATTGAGTGACAGCTGCATCCGACTTAGGGCCCGTCCCCATGGCATAGAGCAAACGACCAGTACTTGCTCTGTTTCCCGGCTGTGCACACGGCCGCAGGGGGACGGCTTTTCTCCACTGTTTGCGGAGAAAAGCCCTCTCCCTTCGCATTGAGATGTTCATATTCCACCAGAAAACTGGGCGGAAGAACATGTTCAATGTTTTTCGGTCCGACAGAGGTCTAAAAAGCCATCCGGTGGAAAGCCCGTGCAGTGGGGACCGCTGCATGGGTTTTCCATAGAGGTCCACTTAAAAGTTTGTCAGCCGGTTTACAGATGGTTTTCAAAATTGAAAACCGTCTGTAAAGCCGGCTGAAAACCCATGCGTGGGGACAAGCCCTTAACATCTGCTGAATATCTTTCCGAATCCTGTACTGGTACCAAAAAATGTAAAAGCAGCTGGGGTATCCATCCCTTTCATCCAGGCTAGCCTCACCTTCTGTCTGCTATCTACTATGCTTTCAGGAAACTTTTTTGAGTGCGCGGATGCAGGATTTCATCTGTACCTGAGGCAAGGATTAGGCTTTCAATGAAGCTATAGGAGTTGAGGTTTATTGTAAGGTTCATAAATTTGCCTCATCATATAAACTAATCTCTCTTGATTGGAATAAAACACAGGAAAAGTTTAGTCAAAAATGTAGTTGCAGGGGCTTGTTTACAATCAAGTAATACACCTACAAAAGCATAGTTGGCAACTTTTGAAAATGAAAAAGCACGAGATATTAGTGGGCGGCGCACGTAGCGCGGCAAAAATTTGCATGGACACGCCCATCTTGTCGGTATGCCACGCCCCTTCAAAAAGCCACACCCACTCCACCTAACTGCATAACGGCTTTGGAAGAAAGCCAGGTAGATGCCCTTATAGCCAGGTAGTCGCCCCCCATAACCAGGTAGTGCCCCTTACAGGCAGGTAGATGCCCCCTTGTAGCCAAATAGATGCCCTCTCTGTAGCCAGGTAGAGCCAAATTTGTAGCCAGGTAGATGCCCCCCTTTGTTAGCCAGGTAGATGCCCCCCTTAGTTAGCCAGGTAGATGCCCCCTTTAGTTAACCAGGTAGGTGCCCCCCTTAGTTAGCCAGGTAGGTCCCCCTCTGTTGCCAGGTAGGTGCCCCCATTGGTAGCCAGATAGTGCCCCCATTGCTTGCCAGATAGTGCCCCCATTGTAGCCAGATAGTGCCCCCATTGTTAGCCAGGTAGTGCCCCATTGTTGCCAGGTAGTGCCCCCTCTGTTGCCAGGTAGTGCCCCCATTGTTGCCAGGTAGTGCCCCCATTGTTGCCAGGTAGTGCCCCCATTGTTGCCAGGTAGTGCCCCCTCTGTTGCCAGGTAGTGCCCCCTCTGTTGCCAGGTAGTGCCTCCATTGTTGCCAGGTAGTGCCCCCATTGTTAGCCAGGTAGTGCCCCCATTGTTGCCAGGTAGTGCCCCCATTGTTAGCCAGGTAGTGCCCCCATTGTTAGCCAATGCTCTTAGGAGATGTCACTCACGCTCTCCAACACGACAGGAACACAGACAGGGAGAGACGCTCTCATCCTGTCATCGCTGCTCAGTGAGGAGGAGGTGAGAGGAGAGGAGGGGGAAGGGAGGGGAATGAGATGGAGTGCAGGGGGAGAGGTCAGGTCAGAGAATGAGGGGGAGTGCAGCGGCCAGAGAGACACACTGACAGGCCAGAGATAGTGGACGCAGCTCACACTGGAGGCAGCAGCACCAGATGCTGGGAGGTGCAGCTCACAACTTCTGCCAGACAAACACTATCAGATAGCATCTCCCAGCGTCCGGTATTGCTGCTTCCAGTGTGAGCTGCGTCCTCCGGACGATAATGTGCTATGAGATAAGGGCTGACCTGGCGGCTGTAATGTGTTATCCACGTTTGTTCTTCATGATCGTGCTGTCAGGAGCCTCTGATCCTCCGCCGGCAGCAGATCACAGTCACACTCATGAGCAAGACCTCCTGCGTGTGCTGCCCGGCGGGAGATTTTGCTGACTCGCCGGGGGGGCGGGACATGACCCCCATTTGTGGGAGAGTCCCGCCAGAAGCGGGAGACTTGGCATCTATGTACAAAAGGTTGACTTTAATGTTTCAATGATATTATTACTTTGAGGCATTGATATTTGAGTGATAGGAAGTGAATAATCGCATGTTCATTTTTAAGGTTGCCATGGTTTGACACTACTAAAATTGATAGCTGGTTGCATTTACCTCTTAACCATGATATAAAATACAAACAGACAAAAGTAGCTAGTAAAAAAAATATATGACATAGTCTACCCTATACTACCCTATATCTGCTTGTGAAGGGGGTGAATTGTAAATTTACCATACTTGCCCCATCACAAAATGTATTACTTTGTCCAGGCACCACTTGCATAGAATGCATAGAGTGGGAGCTGGCAAACATAATTTTTAACTGGTGTCACCAAATCTTTACAACAGTTACATCTTCAGAGTTTTCTGGGGGAAACCTATGAGCATTTCTCTCAAAGATACATGAAGTGACTGATAGAGCAACACTAGAGCTTGGAGAGTTTAGTTACTATCAGACCCCATAATGTACCATCTCCAACACCATCACTGCCCTAAACCACTAGACATGCAGCATTTATCCCTCCACTGCTTTCCGCCATAGATCCATCATTAACTATCTAATTGTCCTAGACCTTCAAGGATCCTTAATGTATGCCTCTTTGAACTGCTTGGGCTATTTCACTGTGGTATATGCTCTATTTGCCGCACACAGAAGCATGACCTACTACATATCCACTGCATAAAGTGTATGCCATTGTAAAATAGACCAAACATAGTCCAAAAGAAATTGTGTCTGCTCTATCTCTGCCGTTTTGTTACAAAATTCTTGAAATCTTCCACAAATACTAAATAAACCACACCCTTTATCCCCCAAATTACACCCCCTTCTTACTCAATGAACCTGGCCATCATTTCTTGTTATATATGCGGCCTCCAATTTACCCAAGCTCCCCGCCCAAGTAACAAATATGATGTCGGCCTTCTCCTTTCAGATAGCTCTTCCTTTGTCCCCACTCCACCTCTACCTTTCCTCACCCTGTTGTCCTGTGATGTGCAATTTGTCCTCATCTGTTCCCCCTCTAACCTCAAAGTGGCTGTCATCTACCAAACGACAGGCCCTGCCACCTCCTTTCTCGGCCACTGTGCTTCCTGGCTTCTCCACTTTCTTTCGACTGACATCCCCAATATCATCACAGGAGATTTCAGCATCCATATCGATACATCCCACACATGGCCAACAAGCTTTTATTGTTTTTCTCTTCCTTCGGCTTCTCACAGAAGACCTCTGGAGCCACTCGCACATAGAGACACTCACTAGACATCATATTCAACCTTGTCCAACATTTTTAGACTTTCCTATCCCCATATCTGACCACAGTCTGCTTACCTATTCCACTTCACCTGCCTCCTCTGTCCTAAACCTTATACACCCCCCCAGGAACCTTCAGTCTTAACACTTAACACTCTCTCTGACTCTCCTGCACCTTTCTCTACTGTATCCTTATTTGATGACACAGATGCTGCCACTGCTTTCTATGAAAACACAGTTACCTCCACTCTTGATTTGGCTGCCCACATCATGCACAACAGAACCAACAAAATCAATAGACGACCGTGGCATACCGAAGTGGCTAAAAAGCTGAGATCAGCTTCCAGAATTGTTGAATACCACGGGAAGAAAACTCGCTCCACCGATAACCTTGGCACATACAAACAATCGCTCCTCAAATTCAACTCCTCCCCCATATCTCCTCTCAGCAGATGATTTTGCCACTCACTTCTTGAACAAGATCAACCTCAGTTCCCACCCCCCTCCTATAGTGGGGAACATAAATATTTGATACACTGGTGATTTTGCAAGTTTTTATCGTAGGTATACGATCTGTAAAAATAAAGTCCAGAAAAACACAATGTACACAATTACATAAAATAAGTATTTGATAGAAAAGAAAATCAGAATTTAATATTTGGTATAGAAGCCTTTGTTTGCAACTCCAGAGGTCAGACGTTTCCTGCAGTTCTTAACCAAGTTAGCACACACTGCAGAAAAGATTGGCCCACTTCTCCAGATCTTTCAGGTTGTGGGTTCAGGTCTGGAGATTGGCTATGCCACTCAAGGAATTTGAAATTCTTCTTACGGAGCCACTCCTTGGTAGCCCTTGCTGTGTGTTTTGGGTCATTGTCATGCTGGAAGACCCAGCCACGACCTATCTGTAATACACTTATTCAGGGAATTAGTTTGTTGACCAAAATTTTGCAATACATGGCCCCATCCATCCTCCCTTCAATACGGTGCAGTCGTCCTGTACCCTTTGCAGAAAAACACCCCCAAAGTATGATCCTTCCACTTCTATACTTCACAGTTGGGATGATGTTCTTGGGGTTGTACTCATCCTTCTATTTTGGTCTCATTTGACCACATGACTTTCACTCATGCCACCTCTGGATAATCCAGAAGGTCACTGGTGGACTTCAAATGGACCTGGACAAGTGCTGGCATGAGCAGAGGGACTTTGCGTGTCCTGCAGGATTTTAATCCATGATAACATAGTGTGCTACTAATGATAATCTTTGAGACTGCGTCTCCTCCCTATTTGGGTCATTGACCAGGTTCTCCTGTGTAAATCTTGCCTGATTCCTAACCTTTCTCAGAATTATCCTTACCCCACAAAGCAAGAGCTTACCTTTAGCCCCAGACTGAGAAAATTGGCAGTCATCTTGTGTTTCTTCCATTTTGTAATAATTGCACCAACAGTTGTTGCTTCATCACCAAACAGCTTGCCTATTGTCCTGTAGCCCATCCCAGCAGCCTTGTGCAGGTCTACAATTTTGTCCTTGGTGTCTTTAGACAGCTCTTTGGTCTTGGCCATGGTGAAGAGGTTAGAGTGTGATTGAGTATGTGGACAGGTGCCTTTTATACAGGTAATGAGTTCAAACAGGTGTAAATAGGCTTGCTCCGAGGGGGCGTAACCAAGTGGCCATCGGGCATGGGTATCTTCACAGAGCCTTTGATGGTAAGGTTGGCTGACCCCCACAGCCACCAGGTGCTACCTCAGAGCAGTCCCCAGCAGTGGCAGCTGACCAGACAGGCCAGAAGTGCCAATGCTAGGCACCAACAGGATAAGGGACAGAGACAAAGCATACTAGAAGTAAATATGTGCAGGTACAGAACAAACAGACAGACAGGACTAAACGGATGCCAAGCAAGAAGGTTAAACAGAAGCCAAGGTACAAAACAGACTGACTGGAAAACAACACACAGAACAAGATCAGAGAGACAGAGACTAAAGCTAGGACTCAGGCAGGGGAACAAGGCATGAGCAGGGCACAAACACAGGCAGAAAACAAGGTAAGGAAACTCACAGACATGGAAACAGGGACAGCAGAAACAAGCTAGGAACTAAGACATTAACATGGCAAAGAAGCTCACAGACAAAGGTACAGACAGACACATGGAAAGCAACATGGAGACTAACCAAACAGAGACTACCACAAGGACACAAACAAGAAGACAAGACACAGGAACAAGAGACTACAACATGACACAACAACAAGGATCAGGCCGGGAGTGTGAGGAGAAGCAGGCTTATAAACCCACAGGTGGAAAAGGATTGGCAGAGGAAGCCTAACCCCGCTGCACACTGTGGGAATAAAGGAAGGGAAGATGTGGCCGCCGCCCTCTATAGAGCTAAAAGGAATTAGGGCAGCAGCCAAGATGGAGGAGCAGCATGGCCAGCATGAGAAAGCCGCACAGCACTCACAGGTGAGTAAGCAGCGGCTACAGGAGCGCTCACAGCGACACTGCAACAGGAACCAAATCTGCGATAGGAACATAGATACGACTGCAGTTCGCAGCAGAGGCCGCAGCGTAAGGACGGGAACGTGGCACGGACCGTGACAGTAGGAGGGCTTCTTAAAGAAAAACTAACAGGCATGTGAGAGCCAGAATACCTGTGGGTTTGTAGGTGATCAAATACTTATTTCATGCAATAAAAATCATACAATATGATTTTAGGATTTTATTTAGATTCAGTCACTCACAGTTGTAGTGTACCTACAATAAAAATTGCAGACCTCTCCATTCTTTGTAGGTGCAAAAACTTGCAAAATTACCGGTGTATCAAATACTTATTTTCACCACTATATGCCTGTACTATGCTCTTCTCACTAAACCTGCTTCTCCCTTGCTACCCATAACAAGCTTTCTTCTCTAATCTCCAAATCCAACCTCACTACCTGTAATCTTGACCCAATGCCATTCCACCTCATCCCAGACCTTAGTGCTGTTATTATCCCAGTTATTTAACCTTTGCCATCTTCCCTTTCTTCTTTAAACACGCTACTCTCACACACATCCTTAAGAAACCATCTCATGGCCCTTCCTCTCTGTCCAACTATCGCCCCATCTCACTGCTCCCACTTGTCTCAAAATTCCTTGAAGAGAACGTCTATCTTGAACTGTCCTCTCATCTCTCATCCAACTCTCTTCTTGACCGGCTGCAATCTGGTTTGCGATCCCATCATTTAACTGAAACTGCCCTAACCAAAGTCACCTATTGGCTGCTAAAGCCTTACACCACTACTCTATCCTTCTCCTCTTACATGTGTCCCATCATCCCTCAGCATCACAAACTTGGCCCTTTCCTGGATCTACTTATCATACCTCACTGATCAGACATTTAGCATATCTTACTGTCACACCATCTCCTCCTCTCACCCTCTATCTGTTGGTGTTCCTCATGGGTCAGGGCTGGGTCCTCTTCTCTTCTTTATCTACACCCTTGGACTGGGTCAGCAACAAATTGCTTTCAATGCCACTTTTATGCTGATGACACCCAACTTTATATCTCTGGTCCAGAGGTTAACTCTATGCTCTCCAGGATTCTATGGGATTAAAAAAAAAATAGAAAAACATAAAAAAATTTGTAGAAAAAAACATTTAAAATAAATATATAATAAAAAAAATTATTTTGCACACATTATTGAGGATTACAACATCCAATAGATGGCACTGACAAGCTTTTCAACTCTTTCCAAAAGCCTTTGTTGTATGCAAATGCCCAGTGAGGTGCGAAAAGGTGAATAAATCCTCACAAACTGATATGGTACCTCTACCCAATGATATACATTACCCCTTCTAAACGGCACTCACTTCTCCCCTAGTCAGCCAGTAAGTTCTACTCTGCACTGACATGGGGCAAACAACCCAAAACAGCTGTATGTAGAAAAACTTCACTGGCTTGATTTCAGTCATTTTCACATTGCAAGACTTAGTTAAATTTGAATTGAGGATTACTACATCCAATAGAAGGCACTGGTTGACTCTTCAGCTTTTTTGTTCTATGCAAATGCCCAGTGAATTGTGAAAAGGTGGATAAATCTTCACACACCGACATGATGCCTTTACCCAATGAGATACATTACCCCTTTCATGCATACATTACACTCATGCAAAAAAAACTTACACATATTAGATACCCACTTGAACATAATGACTGTAGAATTAATCTAACAGGCTATTTAGTGTGAAATGCAAATGGGGTAAAAAAAAATAATTCAAAATTCTGCAGTAATTTATATGTAAACTCAAACAATGCCCTCCAAAAATTAAACGTTTCCAGAATAAAACAAGTCCTCATACAACTGCAACATTAAAAAAAAAAAAAGGTTATGACTATTGAAACACAGAGAGGCAAAAACTAAAAAATGTAGCGGGTCAGTAAAGCTTTTTTCACCATTTTCACCATTCATCAATATTAAAAATTCTGTACCATTTTTGTTTAGCTGCTACCTTAGTGATTCATAGTGTACAGCTTGTTTCCAGTGGATATGACCAGGGGCTCAAGCTCCTCAGTCTGCTCAGACATCACCTTTCCTCTCAGGCAGCTACTGTCAGTCTCTTCCCTGCCTAGCAATCTAAAGACACTAACTCATTACTGAGCAAATGTTCAACTCCAGGTGCTGTCATTCTACTTCTGTCCTTCGTACTCCCTAGTAATTAGTCAAACAGTGCAAATAAATAAAAGGAAAAAAGAAACCTCAATCAAGTATGAGCATTGAGACAAAAAAAACATGTATTTGGCTCCTGCAGGGATTTGAACCTAGGACCCCTATGGTGGATGGCAGAAGTTTAAAATACTCAGCTACTTTGTAACTACTCACAGCTCTACATAAACAGACCTTTTTTTGAGTGAGCACACTGAGGAAAGGCATAGTGATATCAACTTGGATCACATGGTATGTAGTTCAAACAAATGACACACAAACTGCAAAACTTAAGCTGGATAAAGCAGCTACAAAAAGGCTTTGTGACAAAAAAGGGTTTCTGTATAAGCATAGTAAGATAGAAGTACTCAAATTAAGTTCAGTATATATAAATGTTATATGTACAATCTATAAAGGCCACAGGCTACTATGCATATCGTCTTATGAGAGTGGTTAGAGTGAAATTTCACTCTATGAGTACAGAATACAATTAAAGCTTTGACATCACAGAAACAAGCGTCTTCAATTCTTGTAGCTAAAGATTCCCTATGATGTTGAATTTTTCTATTTATAGGAGAAGATGCGTCATGAAATAAAATGGATTTTACAATTTGTTTAATAAACTCTCATGCCTTTCCATTTGACCATTCATTATTTGACTGCTGTGTAGTTGATCGTGACATGTTGTGTTTCATTATATGTGTTATTGCAAATGTAGAAGTCGGTTTTACTAGCAAAAAGCAGCGATCATATTTCCTGGCAAAAGACAATTTCAATAATTCTTTTCTTACGGCTGTTTTCCAGGGATTCAAAGCTTTTTGGCAGTAACTTTAGTGTAGATAAGGTATATGGTGATATTATGTCAAAAATTACCTTTGTCAGAAAACACAGGTGCTCTGTATTTTTGACAGTTATATATTATATCTTATCTAGATACAGAAGACTATCATGTAAGGGTAGCAATTAAAGGGAGCTACCATCGGAAGTCATACTTATATATGACTAACAAAACCCCTTTTTATTATTTTTTGTTAATCTGAATAAAAATTCTCAATATAGATGTAACCACTACGCTACTCATGGAATTGTTGCCTCAGAATTTAAAAGGGTTTTCCCACTAATTAAAATCGATGTGGGAAGTTTGCAAATTAAATAATAAACATTTTCACCATTCATCATTATTAAAAATTCTGCAACATTTTTGTTTAGCTGCTACTTTAGTGATCCATAGTGTCCAGCTCGTTTCCAGAGGATATGACCAGTGACGAGAGCTCCTCAGTCCTGGCCGCACATCCTCAGACATTACCCCTCTTCTAAAGCTATGTTCACACGGCTAAGTTTGGGCCGTATTTGGGCCCCGTAATTCCGCTCCGAAAGTGCGCAAATTACGGCGAAAACGCCCAATTCATTACGGTAATCCCAGCTCTCATAGAGAAACTAGGATACGTCTCCTCCCGCCGGCCCGGCCGGGGGGAGATAATTGACATGTGAATTATTAGCGCCGTATACGCGCCGCTGGAAATTCAAGCCCTATGGGCCGGCGAAGTGCCGGCCCCCTGCTCAGTCCCCGCTCCCGCCCCCGGTCACACGGCGTAATTGCGGGGGCGTAATTACGCCCTGCAAATACACCGTGTGAACATAGCCTAAGGCAGCTATTGTCAGTCTATTACCTGCCAAGTAATCACACACACTCATTGGTGAGCGAGTGTTAAATCCCAGGTGCTGTCATTCTACTCCCTCCTTCTGAACTCATTATTAATTAGTAGAGATGAGCGAGCAGTAAAATGTTCTAGTTTGATTAGAACCTCGAACTTTAGTGTGCTCAGTTCGAGAATCTATTCGAACTAGAACTCAAACCCCATTAAAGTCAATGGAAGAAGATGTTCTGGTTAATTTTTATACCTATATAGGTGAGGAGAAGCTGTAATTACCATCTATAACATGAACAATACGTGGAACAACTTAGTTAAGAAAATTTGGCTCTAAGAGTGACAGAAAAAATTGAAGGGGACATGTATGAAAACTGTCTTGGTCTAAAACTTTCTTTGTTGCCCATAGCAACCCAAACAGAGGCCATTTCCCTTCTTTCAGAGCACTAGATGAAATGTAAGGGGAACTCTGATTGGTTGCTATGGGCAGCAAAGAAAGTCTTAGTCCAAGAATGTTTTCAAACATCTAGCCCTGAGAGACTAAAATACTTCATTCCTTTCAATGGCTAACTGAAAAGATGAGAACAGCTTGCAATCAGGGGCATAGCTACAGGAGGTGCAGCAGTAACAGCTGCTATGGGGCCCTACATCCTAAGGGAGCCCAAAAGCCCCTTTGAGATTTGGAGACGGTGTGTTATACAATTATTGAACCGCCAAAACTGCAAAAATTAACTTTTGGGCACCGAATATGATTTAGCAAATCTAAGCACTCTGAATAATATATATCCATGTATATGAGAGTTAGGCATTATGTGAACCTGCAAATGTTGCCAAATAAAAGCTTCTGGGTGTGGGAAAGATGCAGCCAGAAATACCAAACTCCCTAACTATTGATGTCTATGGAGAGAAAAATGCTATCTAACTAAGAGAAGTCTGTACAGTACAGAAAATGAGCTGAAAATGGCGTTCAGAACGCAATACATTGAAATATATATAACATGGTCATGTGATTTTAAAAGCTATTGAGATCCCTACAACTCAGTGATGACATCTTTGACACTTCTCTGTGCTCTGTATTAATTGGATGGCCGCCAAACGTGCAGAAAGGTGACTGAATCCCAATTCAAATTGATTTAGTAAATTTTTGGGGGAAATTTGGGGATAAAACACCTGTTGGAAATTTTGCCATTAAGCTCCTTGTTAGAGATCAGCAAGTTTTGCAAAAAGCAATGAAACATCGAACAGTTGGACATGTGCATTCTAAAGTTGAGAAATGGCCTCATTTATTTAATTTAAAAAAAAAATCAAGAAATTTAATGTTCACCCAAAAGTTTTAACCAAAATCCAAATATCCCTGACTTTTTGTGAGCAGTGTCTATAGCATAAAATATTTTAACTCTTTATTAACAACACAGAGAATATCAAATACCTTTGTTTGACTGTGGGGAAATTCATGGTGATGGCAAGCCTATTGGCTCACATTGCTATGCAGCCACCTTTTGAAGACACTAAGAACTGAATACAGGACAAGCAGGACATAACATGCAGGCTGTAGGTGAGTTACACTTTGTAATATAACATTTGTTTAAATGTTATAAAATAATTTTCTGCACTTAAAGGAAATCTGTCAGGCAGTTTATGCTGCATTATCTGAGAGCAGGATGTAATAGAGGGAGAGAAGCTAAGCCCTGTGGTGCATGGGTTCATATGATTGGAGTAGGATTTTTAAGTAAAAATCAGAGAAAATCTGTTGAATGGAAACTGAAAGTACTGTTGACCCTGCCCACATACGGTGATTGACAGCTCTATATACACACTGATACAGGGAAAACAATCACTGTTTGTGGGGGTGGTAATCAGGATTCCTATTGCCTTTTAAGAAGTTCAGTCTGTAATTTATCTGCTTTTTTACTCATAAATCCTGCTCCAAAATCATACAAACTTACAGTATCTCACAAAAGTACCCTCCAATTTCTGTAAATATTGTATCATATCTTTTCATACGACAAGACTGAAGATATGGCATTTTGATACAATGTAAAGTACTCAGTGAATAGCTTGTATAACAATTTTAAATTTTTGGTTTCCCCAAAATAAAACCCAAACACAAATTTCAAAGTCT
>JAODAL010070639.1:0-15849 GCA_025379985.1 Phyllomedusa bahiana | reverse complement strand
TTTTTTAAATTAAACCCTTTTACCTAAATGGGGCCCAAAGTTTTCCCTTTTGGGAACTATTGAAAATTTTTTGTTTGAGGCCGGGAACCCTTTAAAGTTTTTTCTTCCTATATTTTAAACCCCGGGGTTCTTTTTCATGTGACTTTGGGTTTGGACCGGGAGATCAGCTGCACTATTAAAAGCTGCGCAATTTTTCCCGGGTTCCGTCGCTGATAGTTTTTCCTTTTGATTAGCATTTTCAGCCCCTTTTCATTGCCCTTTACCCTGAGACCTTAAATGTCTATTTTGCTTGGTTTCTTTGTAAGCGTGGGGATTTTTTTTTAAGTTTTTTCAGCAATTTGGTAATGCTTTTTTTCCCAAAGCACTGATTCCCCGTTTGTAGAGCTTTGAAAATGTTTTAAATTAGTTGTTTTGGGCCGGACATTTTGCTGACATTTTTTCACCCTTGGGGAAAGCGTTTTGGAATTTTTCCCGGTGTAGGGTTTTTGGGGGAAATTGGAATTAAAGGAATACTATTTTTTAAAGGTATAAGAGGTAACACAGAGCGATCCTGCCAATGTGCACACGGCGCTCACACCAAACTACATCGCCCTGTGATGGGCTGCAGAACCTCAGACTTATAGGGACTCTGCTATCAGAATACAGTGTCCTATTTAGGGACAGAACGGGAGCTAAATTTTAAGGGGGGAAAACAAACTGGGCAATTATCCAGAGACAGGTTGGGACGGGGCCCAAAAAGGGAAAAGGGGGAAAACCCCAAGGGGTGGGCCCCTGAGTATGGCCCCCTGGAGTTGTTTTACACTGCTTTATACATCCAGGGGAGGGGGGCAGGGAAAGAAAGGGGGGGTTTTTTGAAAAGGGGCCCCCAAAAAGCAAAGGGGAAAGGGGAATTATAAGGGGGGGTGCCACAGTAGCTGTAGGGTGGGGGCCCCCAAGTTTCAACCCCAAACTGGGGGGCCTAACAAAAAAAATTTCCACTGGGGGCCCCCAGGGAATCATAAACCACTGTTTCCCCCCAAGAATCAGTTAAACGGGGGTGGGCTCCAAAAATTTCAACTCTGTTTGGTGGACCCCAATAATCGCTCCCCCCTGGTGGCTGCAATTTTTCAGCCCCTTTTTGGGGGCCCCAAAAAATTCAAACTCCACTCGCGGGTCCCCCCAAGAATCAACTTTACTTTTTTAAAACCCCCATAATAAAGCCCCCAAGGGTTTCCCCCAAAAAATTTAAACCCCCATTTGGGTGGGAAACGGAAATGAACTTTAGTGGTGGACCCCAAAAAATTCCTTCCATTGGGGCCCCCCAACAAAAAAACTCCACTGGTAAAACCCCAAGAATCAACCCCCTTGGTGGGCCCCAGAAACACACCCTTTGGGTGCCCCCAAGAATAATTTTCCCTGGGGGGTTTCCCAAAAATCAACTCCACTGTTTTGGACTCTAATAGCTCCACTGGTTGGCCCAAAAAATTTAACCCCTCGGGTTTGGCTAAAAGAATAAACCCTCCATTAAAGGGGGCCCAAAAATTAAAACCCCCCGGGGGGCCCAAGAATAAAACTCCACTGGTGGGCCCCCAAAGAATAAAAACCTCTGGGGTTTGGCCCCAAAGAATAAAACCCCCAATGGTTGCCCAAACAAGAATCAAACTCCACAGTGGGCCCCAAGAATAAACCCCAATTTTTGGCCCCAAAAAATAACTCTTCGGGGTGGCCCCCAAAACAATCAACTCCACTGGTGGGCCCCGAAAAATCAACCCCACTGGTAGTTTCCAAGATTCCCCCCCAAATTGGTGGGCCCCCAATAAAATAAAACCCCCTGGTCGGGCCCAAAAGAATCACATCCTGGTGCCTTCAAAAAATCATCCCCGCTGGTGGGCCCCATAAATTATCTTTTAATGGTGGGCAAAAAAATAAATCCCACTGGAAACCCTCCAGAAAAAAAAATTACACTGGGGGGCCCCCAAAAGGTACCCCTTTACAACACTGCCCCAACTTTGGCACTCAGAAAGGGAAAATAGGATGAAATTAAAAAAAAAAATGAAAAAAAAAAATTTTTTTTATTTAGGCATTTTTTTTTATTGGGCTTTTGGAAATGCCCCTTTTAGGGCTTTATATTTGTTTTTGGGAGGGCCAGAGCCCGATTTTAAAACACAAAATTTTTGGCCCGTCTATATATTTGTGCACACATTTCAAATTTCCTAGGAAATGGCCCGGGGAGAGCCATTATGTGTTTAGCCCTGTTTTTAGCCCAAAAAAAAGTTGGAAAATTTTGGGGAAAGTTATTTAAATACAACCAGGATGGAAAAAAGTTATGGTTCCCTGTTTTCGTGAGTAGAGCCCCCCCCTTCCTCCCGCCTCGACCCAACGGATTACGGGGTATGAAGGAAGGCGTTTCTATTATCATCTAAAAGACTATTTTCCCTTCAATTTAAAAACCGTGACTCACCAACAAAAGTTGAAAAATTTTTCATAGGGAGGAGGGCCCTTTTTTTCCCCCAAAAACGGGCGTTCTGGGGGGAATTTGACCCCCCCGCCCCAATGAAAGCTTCGCGCTCCAGGATCCACTTACTCTTTCAGTATTAATAAGGTTTTTATGGTTTTACGTCATTAAGTGCGTAAAATCCTCCTGCCCCCAAAAAATCTACTCTCTAAAAAGGATATTGCAGCAACAAGAATAAAAAAAAAAAAAAATTTGGAAGTTTTGGTACATAATGATATGCTATTGATAAAAGGAAAAAATGCTTTCAACATTGGATTTTTTTCAGATGGAGTATGAGTGCCCGGACGGAATCTCCCAAATTCCTGCTGTGGGTTTTTCTGGTGTGGAGGAACTTTCCCGCTGTGTGAATGCACTTGGGTAAAAAATAGGTTTTAGGTCGATGGCTCTCTGCAATTTCTACAATGACTTTTTCCCGATGTGCTTTCTGGAGGGCAGTTGGAGGGCATGCGGGGCCCGGGTTGACTTTGGCCCTGAGGCGGCTCACAGTACACCAGCAACTGCGCCTGGTGTTTCCCTAACATGGTTCCTGAAAATGGGTACCCCTGGATTCACATCTAATCATGTAACCGGGGGCTGTTTTTTGAAAAAAAGAAAAAAGGGGGGCCGGTACCTCATTAGCCCCCCCCCCCCTTTGGACAGGTGTGGGCCCTTCCCTTGTAACAAAAATACGATCCAAAAATGACATCGCAAAGGTGCCTTTATTGAATCCGAATCCCCGTACAAAACACTGCAACATTTTAACCTTTGAAATGAGTCTTTGTCAAGCAAAAATCAAAGTGTTTTCATCTAATATTACTATGTAGCACAAGGGTGATTCCCACATTTCATTTACGCCGATCAAATGGTGTCCAGAACTAGAAACCTTTGTGTGAACCAAACTTGGGGACATTACAAAAATAAGAACGATAAATCAGTTTAATGGTAGATCAGGACGAGCAGGATCCTTGGTATTGCATCCACATGCTTCCGGGTCTTCTAGTTACTTTGATGCGCATCGCAGATTTCATGCGCAGATTCAACTTGGCTCATACAACTTTCGTTCTGAGCATGCTCCTTGCCCATAATTAATCGGAATGAATTTTAATATGGATACATCAAATTCATCAGGTAATCTCATTTATACAAATAGGCATTGAATTAATTCGAAATGGGCATAAAAGTTATATCACTTACACAATCCCTTTTTTTTTCCTTTTGATGTGTTTAGTGATATTTCTTTGATGCCATTAGGAATTAATTCCAGGGCTGTTTGTATAAATGAGATACTGACGAATCGATGTATCCTATATTATAATGTGCATTCGATAATTATAGGCATGGAGCATGCTCAGAACGATAGTGTATGAGCCTGGTGATCATGCCGTTCGGCCACTTTATTTCTGGGCATGCACAATGATTAAACAATGCAATATGCGTGTGTGGGGAGTTCGGGGATGGGGAAGACGACGTTAACATAGTGGTATGAATACCAAGGATCGCTCGGTCTTGATTTACCTTTAATACTGATTTTTATCTTACATTGGATTTGTATGTCCCGTTAATCTATTTGTGTGACACTGATAGGTGGTGAAGTTTGTTCACACAAGGTTTTAATCGGAGGTAACATTCTGCTCTGAGCTATAAGTGTTATGTGGGAATATGTGCTATATAGTAAGTATTAGATGACACTTTGATTTTGCTTGACAAAGATCATTTTAAAGGGTCAAAATGTGCCGTGTTTTGTACGGAATTTGGATTCAATAAAGAGCACCTTTGCTGACGCCTACTTCTTTATCTTTATGCTTTGGGAACTTAGGAAGAAAAGGGTGGTATCCATTTTACCAGCCATGTTACCTATATAATGCCCTGCTCTACCTATATACCAGCCCTGTCTATCTATATAATGCCCTGTTACCTATATACAGACCTGTCTGCTATATTTACCAGCCCTGTTACTATTATAACAGCCCTGCTACCTATATACTGCCCTTTCTGCCTAATATACTGCCCCTGTCCTATCTATAAGTGGCCTGTCTATATTGCCTAGCCGCCCTGCCTATATATATGACCTGACCTGGCTTACAAATGTTGAGCTGCCTATATGGCTAGATGGGCTAATTACTGCCCCTGGCCTTACGGGCAAATTCTGGCCCTACATGGCAAATTACTGGTCCTACCTGACTGGATTACTGGGGGCAGCCCTAGCTACCTGGCTCGATTATGGGGGCAGCCCAGCTACCTGACTAGTTACTGGGGGCAGCCCCAGCTACCCTGGCTAGTTACGGGGGGCCAGCCTCCAGCTCCTGGCTAGTTTATGAGGGCCAGGACCCAGCACTACTGGTTTAGTTACTGGGGGCAGCCCAGCTAAATGGTAGTACTGGGGGCAGCCCCAGCTACTGGCTTAGTACGGGGGGCGAGCCCGTACCTGGCATAGTTACTGGGGGCAGACCCAGCTACCTGGTTAGTTACTGGTGGCAGCCCAGCTACCTGGCTAGTTACTGGCGGGCAGGCCCCAGCTTCCTGGCTAGTTACTGGGGACAGCCCCAGCCTACTGCTGATTATGGGGGCAGCCAGCTCACAATAGCAGTTTATGGGGGCAGCCCTAGCTACCTGGCTTTTTTAGTTACTGGGGGCAGCCCCAGTACTGGATAGTTATGGGGCCAGCCCAGCTACATGGCTAGTTACTGGGGGCTATCTCTAGTACAAAAATTAATGGAGGAAGGCCCTGTTAACTACCTAATGGGGGTCTTTCCTATTTTACATGCCATTATCTGACAATATTTTTTAATTTCTAATATTTAGGGTCTAACGATACGCGTTTAGGGAAATTGATTAGGAAAGTCTGGAAAGAGAGGAGTCGAAGATGTATTTTGTGGTAAATTCTACAGACGAGTATTGGCCCACTAGTAGAAGCAATTGCATGTGTACGGACAGAGGAACGAGAATGGAAAGGGAACGACTCTCTCAGGGAGACATCATGGAGGTTTGGGCCAGAAGGAGAGAATAAGGAGAATAGAACAAACTCCCGTCATCAGCAGATGAGGTCTCTCTGTGAGGTCCTGCTGTCAGGGGTTCATTTACTTCTGTGTTGAGTCTGTGCTGTATTCATGTGATGGTGACCGGACTTACTGTGATGTGATTGGTGGGTTTGTAGGTTATGACTGGTGTTATGAGTATACACCAAAAAAATCCAAACCTTTTTGGTCATTAAATGTGCGGACAAGACTAGAACCCCGCCCACAATATTTATACCCTCTTCCTAAACAATTACCAATAGGAAGCAAAAAAAAGCGTACTAGGGTAAAAAATAAATTTTTTTTACTTACAAAGATTTAAAACATGTAGTAATACACCAATACAGTGTGTGTCCATAATAATCCAAAAAATAACATGGTTGGATCAGGGTCAATACACAGACCAAGAAAAGTATATAGTGTTACCCTATATAATATAGGTAAAGCAAAAAGTTTGCAGATGTAGTCCCAACAGTTACCACAAAAGGGCCCACATAAAGTAGATGACATAATGTGTCTATTAAGACTCAAGGAAGCCGAGGAGAGGACAAGAGATTATAAATAATGGTTAACAGAAAGTTCTTACCAGAGATAGGGACCTGTCCAGCACCACCACCTATAAGCTGGTGCTTATGTAGTGTCAGTGTTGGCTGTTCCCTGATTGTAAGACCCAGCAAGTGCACACCTGATCTGTGATGAGGGTTCTCTGCCCACTGTTTCCTTTCTTGATTGTTTGTAGGGGATCTTTCACCACAGAGCGGTTTGGTGCATTTTTTTATGCATTTCTTTGTGGCGGAAAGTTACAGCCATTAAACGGCTTCTGACGTTATGCCATAAAATGACCAAAACACATCAAAAACGATCAAAAACGTACAAAAAATGCTCGTGTGATAAGAGCTTTATTGTTGTAGTTTATTTTAGAAAGTGGCGGCGAGGTGCTGTTGCTTGAGAACAAGGGCTATTTTTTAAGCAGATATTGGATGTGGGTGGTGGGGACTTAGTGCTGCTAGGGTGATTTTTATTTCCCAGTCCGCCCTGACCCTATTGTTGGGAACCCAGTTATGGCCTTTATGTGCAGCTGGTGTGAGTCAGCTGAACACCTGATGCTGGAACATCTGTAACCAATTGTCATGCAGTGTCTTCTGATGATTTGTTGTGGACACTGTTTTGCACACCTCACGGCTTGGGTACCATTATAAGATAACAGAATGGATCTCTCTTGTCTTTTCCATTGGAGTCAGTAGACACTTGTAGCTGATGTCTTGTTGTGCCCAGTGGTCATGCAAACATCTTCTAAAGGTTTGTGTCGACACGCGTGTGGCCACATTTTGCTCCCAAAAGCTTGAGATATGATGTCAATTTCAACTTCAGCACAGAAGGAATCACTCCATGCCTTTCGTCCAATGGAGGTAAGTAGACCCTGGACCTCATTGGAGGTTCACTGCTAGTAGCCCAGTGTCATGCAGATTTTCTTTGATGAGTTTGTTGTGGGACTTCTGTTGTGCCCTAGACTTGGCGATGTGACATCTCTCAATTCACTTTCCAGCACAGAGGGATAACTTGGCGCTTTTCACATTCGTCCAATGGTTCTGTCGCGGAGGTTCTCTCAGTGGGATGGATTTTGATTTTCATTCCAGTTACTTTTTGCTCTTCTAAAACCAGGACTACTATCATTGTATCCAGCATGCCGTTATCTTGGCCTTGGCGCCACAGTGATCTGCCAGAGGGATTTTCCAAAGGGATTCAGTTCTTTCAGTTTGCACACAAGGTGGAGATAAAACTATTCGACTGTACGGAGAAGGAGACATTATCTCACACCATGACTCTATATTTTTTAGGTTATATGTGACAAAAAAACTGTCCTTTCAGTCATAGCTTTATGACGGACCTCCACTGCCCATATAGCACAACTGGAGCAGAGGTTTGAAAGGTGTCATCATTTTTAGATCTTAGTGGACTCTGGTACTTTCGCATTTTGCACAACTTTAAGGCTCAACATGCTGAGTTGTTGGTAATTTTATTGTTGAGCGAGTTTTATTTATTTTATTGATATTTATGGAAAAGAAAATGGAAATGTCTTAACACCATCCAAAAGATCTGAAAGCAGTTGTCGCGGATAGACTACTGGTCTGATCTGGAAACAGTGAGCTCGATACTTGTGTTTATTTGCATGGACTGAGCTGCATTGCTAAACACGTGCCATGGAGGTAAGAGGTGCTTAGAAGAGGGAAAAATCTAATTTTGGAACAATGCCAAAGACTTTTGAAAGCTTTAAAGCTACTTAGTGCATGGAAGAGTATATTTGCATATGCTTTTAATTTACTAAATCACAAGATAAATAAATTGCAAGACGTTTGGAATTCCAGGGGGTCCTAGCTTTCTCTGCTTTTCAACTCACTGGCCGCCGTAATATAATTCAAGTCCATCTTATCCATTGGGCAATAGGGCAGTTACTTAGGATCTAGGTTAGTGAATGTATGTCCAGAAATGTCAAGGGCATATGGTAATGCATAGGTGGATTCGCTGGACCACCGCAAGAGTGATAGCTAAGCACGCAGGAGGAGTCTAAGTGCCCCCGGTATTAAACAGAGGCTCGCCGCAAAGGCGTTTGGACTTGCCTGCGGGTGAGGCTACCAGGTCGGCTACCCTGACGTGGCATGCATTGGCGGCGGGGATACGTTTCGTGGTACAGGAATCGTAATCGGAGGCATAGTCGGGACAGGCGACAGAAGGACAGAGCTGGCGTCAGTGGTTCGTGGTCAGAGACCTGGAGGAGGTCAGGGCAAGCTGGCAAAAAGGGCAGGTCAGGAAACGTAAGTCAAGCGGACGGTACTACGGGGTAATCAAAACAGAACTCCAACTCTCTCAAACCTAACGGAACGCACACCAACGAACTGCGCAGCGATAGTGCTGGGGGCGTATTCCTTAACTAGATTCCGCATCGTTAATAGATCCACTTATCGGAACGGTGGCCCTTTAAATCCCAGAGAAGCTTTCGCGCGCGCGCGCTTAAGCAACGAGACAGCGGCGGCGGCCGGACAGGCTGGAGCATCGTTCAAAGGAGCTCAGTTGTGACGGGTAAGTGAGCACTAGCGCTGGGACCCTGACCGCAGCGGATGGTGCGGTTGCGGCAGCGGGGCACCCATGCCGGGCCCCGTGCGGGCAGGTGCTGGCGCGGGGGAGAGCAGCAGTGCCCGCGACCCCGTGACTCAATAAGCTTGGATCTGGGCCAGCTCCTGTTTGTTTAATGTTTGTGTCTTCTTAAGGAGTATAAATCAGCTCTGCCCTTTAAATAGTTTGTAGGGCTGCAGGATGGATATTAGCATGACAGCCGGATGTTCAGGCTAGGCTGCCTGATGATGAGAATAAAGGCTGTAGGTGAGTGTGTTTAAATGGCTCTAAATTAGTAGTATGGGAACATTTGGTCTTGGTAGGTATGCTGGTACATACAAGATGTCAGAAAATGGGGGGTTGATGTAGGTACATGCTAGAAAGGGTGTGTGTGGCCCTTGAGTTAGTGGTTGGCTCCTATTAGTTTATAGGCTGAAGGCTTATCTAAGTGAGGTGTCTCTGACGTAGGGCAGCATTGTAAGGGTGGGGTTTGGCCCTGAGTTGGTGGTTAATGGCATCTAGTGGTATGGCTCCCATTAGTCTTGTAGGCGTGCGGAGCTATCTTACAAAGTGTCAGTGGGGTGGTCTGATGTGGTGGTAAGCTTATAAGAGTGTGTTGGCCTCTGAATTAGCGTGGCATGCACTCAATAAGTCTTGTTGCTGCAGTTGTCTGCAAGGAACATCAGCGAGGTGTCCAGGACATAGCGACAGATGATGATAATGGTGTGCTTGGGTGTGTTTAAAAGAATGACTCTAAATTTAGTGGTTATGGCTTTCAATTAGTCTGTAGGCTGCAAAGGCTACTTACATGGGATAACTGGGATGTTCCAACATAGACGTCAAGCCTGACAGGTGTCTTGGTTGTGGATTAGAGGCATGGCCTCATGTGGTGTCATGTTGGACGGTTAGAGGCATGGCCTTTCCTGTGTGTAGTCAAGTTTGGGCGTTGGCTAATAGACATGGCTCATGTGGTCGTCATGTTTGGATGGGCTAGAGGCATGGCCTCATGTGGTGTTAAGTTTGGACGTGGCTAGAGGCATTGCCTAGTGTGTAGGTGTTATGTTTTGGATGTGGTAGAGGTTGGCTCATGTTGGTGTCGTGTTTGGACATGGCTAGATGTATTGCCTCATGTGGTTGTCATGTTTGGACATGACTAGAGGGCTGGCCTATGTGCCGAGTGTCATGTTGGGGGAATAGCTAAAGGCATGCATCTGTGGTGTCATATGTTGGACATGGCTAGAGGCATGGCCTTATTGGTGTCATGTTTGGACGTGGCTAGAGGCATGGCCTCATGTGATTGTTATGTTTGGACATGGTAGAGTATGGCCTCACTGTTGGTGTCATGTTTGGAAGTGGCTAGAGGCATGGCCTCATGTGGTGTATGTTTGGACTTGGCTTAAGAGGTAGGCCTCATGTAGTGTCATGATGTGTTGGACCATGGAAGGAGGCATGGCTCATGTGATGTCAATGTTTTGGAGGTGGATATAGAGGATGGGCTTCAGTGGGGTGTCATGTTTAGATAGTGTCTAGAGGCATGCATTCAATGGTGGTCATGTTTGGCGTGGAATAGAAGGCACATGGCCTCATGTGGTGTCATGTTTGAGAAGTGATAAGAGGCATGAACTTATGTGGTGTATGGTTAGATGTGTTAGAGGATGGCCTAACATAGTTGTCAGGTTTAGAAGTTGTCTAGAGCGCAGGCCTACATGGTTGTCGGTAGGACGTGGATAGAGGATGGGCCTCATGGGGTGTCATGTTTAGAAGTGTTAGAGGCATGCCTACATGGTGTCATGTGTGGACGTGGCTTGAGGCATGGCCTCATGGGGTGTTCATTGTTTATGAAGTGTCTAGAGGCTATGGACTTACATGGTGTATGTTTTTGAAGTGTCTAGAGGGCATGGCCCACATGGGTCATTGTTTAGAAGGTTTGTCTAGAGGCTTGGGCCTCTAATGTGTCATGTTTTGGTGTGGATAGAGGCATGGCCTCATGTGGTGTCATGTTTGGAACTTGGCTAGAGGCATGGGCCTGGTGTGAGTCATGTCTTTAGAAAAAGCCCTACTGCAATGATGATTAGCTCTCGTGAGCCATATACCAATTGCTCTACAATCAACTAACGGACATTGCTTTTTCTTTTCTCTTGACTTATTGGCCTTGCTCCTTCCCAAAGTGCTCCACTCCATTATGTGAGCCGTGAATCTTTTCTGTAATTACAAAGATGATTCCACCTTGTTGGTAATTAAGGATTGTTAGTTCAGGTGAAATGAGCCAAGAATCACCCTGTTACTGGGAAGCCAAAGTGGAGTCTGTCAGGGAATAATTGATGATAAGCAGAGTGGACATTTACAGGAGCTGAACCAGATAATAAGCGCAGAGGGAAAATGTTCTGTGACGGGGTCTGGATGCTATTCCTTCATCTGCAGCTCAGAGTATTTTCTTGATGAGTAGATGTTTATACTCTATAGTATATCCAGCACATCAATATTTGCAGGACGCGCACATCCGGCCATTGTAAAATACTGTGGACAATTCAAAGAAGGTTTCAGGGGTTCATTCAGCTTATAAAGTCACCAGATGCCACAAACAATGTAGAAACTTACTGGTTCAATAGAAAAATGTATCTTATTACAAAAATGATACAGGATTGTCAGGAGGTTTGAATCTAGGTTGGGAGGGGGTTGAAGCATTTAAAGATACTCAGTGAATGATCCTGCTACTCGGAATGTTTCGGGAAAAAAATGTTTCAGGTTATGCTTAGGACAGGTCTGGGCAACTGTGTTTATCCACATTGGACCGCAATAGAGTGACACCAAGCCCAAACACTGGGCTGCATCTTCCAGGAACAGCTGGTTCCTTGGTATTTCCGGACCATGATGTTTTCCTGATTCACTGTGGCTAAGCTCTTGTCGGGCCACATTAAAATGACATGGTGGGCTGGATTTCGCCGCCGTGGACCTGGAGTTTGGAACACATTTTGTTTAGGGATAACAAAGTAAAAAAAATTGACAAAACTTCCTTTAGTTGCTTTATATTATGATAGACGATCACTTCTGGGAGTGTCTGCAAATTGGACAACAGCTTCTGTACTCCATTTATATTGAATGCTTTCTTAGATATAGACCGCTTATGAGATAGTTTCTCTGTTCTTGTTCCTTTTGTCTTTTCTTTGCAAACAATTCTCTGATTTGTAATGGCAGAATTTCAAGCAAATTATTATACGAATTATTATTATTATTATTATTTTAAACAATAAACAAATTTATTATGATTATTAAATAATAATAATGATAATATTAATATTAATAATAATAATAATATATTTAGTAATGTAAATAATGTAATAATGTAAATAATAATATTATTCCAATTATTATATTTAAATTATTTAAATTTTCTGTTATTATTATCATAAAATTTTGTAAATTGTATTTAAATCATTTGGATTGTGGATAATAATACTTATAATAATAATAATAATAATAATAATTATAATTATTATAATTATTATTATTTACTGATAATAACATATAGCAATAATGAAAATACTCTACACTATAAATATATTACATTTAAAAGTATTATTTTATTATTATTAGTATTTTATTTTATCTTGTGTATTATTTTTAGTATAGGGGATTTACAATTATTGCTATTGTTATTTCAATTATTATTCTTTTATTATTATTATTATTCTTCATTATTATTAATTGATTATTATTATTATCCACAAGCATATAAATTTCACATTTACAAATTTGCAATATTAAAATTGTAGATAATAATGAAGTTGATTGATAATAATGATACAAATATTATTATATATTATTATTATTTCTTTTAAAAGTTATTATTATTATTATTATTATTGTTGTTGTTTTGTTGTTGGTATTTGTATTTTATTTGCTATTTATAATTATCAATTATTCGTCCTTTTGTCTACATTGTTCTTTATCTGCTCTTCCACTGGTCATAGTAGGCAGAGTAGTTGCGAGTGCAGGGCCCCGTCAGTAGATGCAATGCAGGCTATTGGTTGTAGTTACATGACGGGGACATCATGGCTGCACTTCATCCTTGTCAGCATTAATTACATATCCTGGTTGTTACTGCCTTGTAACTTCATTTCCTCCATGTTCAGCTGCTAAGACAACACAGGAGGAGCAAGGTGCGGCGACTGATCCTAGAGGACAAAACAGTCCATTTATTAAAAAATAAATACATTAATAAATAAATTGAATTTGCCCATATTGTTACTCTATTTATCTGTTAGAGCAGATGGAAATTCCAGTGCATCTCCTGAAATGTGGCCACCACAGGTGACATTGAGTATCTATTGTCTGCAGTGACTACTTGGGGGTAATCTGCACATATCAGCCCTGGGGGGATTGTGTTGTTGTTGTGTGTGTGTGTGGGGGGGGGGGGGGTTAGGGGATATGTTTTTTAAAGTTTTGATAACATCTCTTCAGACTCTCTCAGCCATCATCCTTTCTTCTCTTTTTACCAGGCGCTTTATGGGGCTACTTATATAACCCATGTTGTCTTCCCACCTTAATTCGGAGCAACTCTGCTTGGATACTTTAGGGATTTGATGCATTTTTGAAAAAATTATTGACTTGATTGTCTCATTAAACGAAAAAAATCTGCAAAATATCAAAGCCAAGTTCACACAGGAAAGTTTTGGAAACGTTTTAATGAATTCTTTAAGCCTAAAAAGTAGAAAGCAAAGACTGAGCTCAGCTCTGGACCTGTCCTGACATCAGTGTCTCAGGGTCCCTCTATCTCCTTCCTAAAGGCCCCACTGTTGTTTCCTGAAGCTGTTGACCTGTATATTGCCCACAGCACCAGTTTTCTTCTCCCCTTGTTTTTTCTCAGACCTTCGTTCTATTTGTCCAGTAAGAGCAGCAATTATAAGATTTCCTCCACTGTCAGCGTTTCGCTCCGCGCCGTCCTCGACTCCGAGAAAGATAATCTCCGAAGCAGACAGATGAGCGACGGAGGCTTAAGTGTCAATGTCAACGCATAATTCCCGGCTAATGTTCCCAAAAGCACAAATGAAGTTGCTTTAGGGAGAAAATAAGCAGCAGAATTCACAAATTACATGATATGGAGAAAACATGAGCCTCTAACTGGGGTTTTATGAACTAACTATGCGGAAACCAATATGGCGGCCAAACTTCACTCCTTACACTAAGGCTTAGTGGTTATACTGGTCATGTGACGTTCTCTTATTGGGAAGAGATCGACGCTTGAGCTGTGATGTCAATGAAAAGACACATGAACGCTAAAACCACTGACTGGTTGGAATAGTGACATCAAGGGAATGGCACGGGAATGCAGTAGCCACTATGCTACTAAAAGCTATTAATGTTGTCCCTGTTTTTGTCCCTTATTTTGCCCTTTTTGTCCCTGTGTTGATCCATGTTTTTGTCCCTCTTTTTGTCCTTTCTGCCCATTTTTTGTCCTGTTTTTGTTCATAATTTTGTTCCTGTCTTTGTTCCTTTCCTTGTCCCTGTCTTGATCCATGTTGTTGTACCCTTTTTGTCCCTATTTTGTCCCTGTTTTTGTCTGTTTTAGTGCTTGTTTTGTCCCTGTTTTTCATGTTTTTGTGCTTGTTTTGTCCATTTTTGTCTGTTTTTGTGCTTGTTTTGACCCTGTTCTTGTCTGTTTTTGTGCCTGTTTTGTCCCTGTTTTTGCCCCTATTTTTGTGCTTGTTTTGCCCCTGTTTTTGCCCCTATTTTTCTCCCTGTTTTTGGTCTGTTTTTGTGCTTGTTTTGTCCCTGTTTTGCCCCTATTTTTGCCCCTGTTTTTGTGCTTGTTTTGTCCCTGTTTTTGCCGCTATTTTTCTCCCTGTTTTTGTCTGTTTTTGTGCTTGTTTTGTCCCTGTTTTTTTTTTCTTCATAGCAAAGATAGTTATGAGTGTTGGTCTTTTAGCCCATGTAGGTTATTTTATTTTTTTACATTTTTACATGGACAACCCCTGTAATAGCCATTGCTATTAGATAATACAGTTTATACCTCTAGTTCGGGCTTCATGGCTCCATTTATTTAGTACAAATATGACTGAGTATTCGGAACTGCTATAGGCAAAAAGGGAGACCCCCACATAAGCACAACAGCTCTGTTCTCTGTGCCCAGACTGTTAGGAGGTTCAGAAACACACTTTAACATAGATATCTGATCTGCAGGACTTCTGGCTGATGGCGCCAATTCAGGGGGCACATGGACATTCTCTGAGGACTCTCTTCCAGGGGTATTCTGAACTCCCATAGATGAGAACAGAGGTGCCCAGGCATGTACAGCATCTCCGTCCTCTGAGCCTGGACCGTTAGAAGATTCATTTCAGTTTTGAAGGAGTTTGTAAAAAGGGTGATAACGAGAAAAAGAAGATAGAATCAGAACACAGGGTGGGGAAAAGCAGCCAGCATCAGGCTCCCACGTCTCGGTTAGGCTGTGGGTGGTTCTACAGCTTCAAGCTCCCGCTTCCTGTAAAGGCTGCGGGCGTTTCTACAGATTCATGCTCTCACTTCCTATTCTCTCTGTGAGTGGTTCTACAACTTCAGGCTCCCACTTCCTGTTCTGGCTGTGGGTGGTTCTACAGCTTCAGACTTCCACTTCCCATTCAGGCTGTATGTAGTTGTACAACTTCAGACTCCCACTTCCTGTTTTGACTGTGGGCAGTTCTACAGCTTCATATTCTCACTTCCTGTTCTCTCTGTGGGTGGTTCTACAGCTTCAGACTCCCACATCCTGGTGAGGCTGTTGGTGGTTCTACAGCAATGGCTAGCATATCCACTCTGCTCTTTCGATCTGAGCCTGTTATAGTTACATGAGTGCCGGAGGTTTGTAAATAACAGGAAACAAGGCTATAGAGCTCTTAAAAGTTGATGATTGTCAGTAAGTAATGTAAACAAGCTTCCGCCTTTCAAATAAGGAGGACAGCTGGGAGTGAAGTCACCATCCTGGCCACTGCTAGAGCAGAGAGAGGTGGTCAGTAACCATGGGAAGCTTGTGAATACAAGTAGGAGATAATAACTGTTATAGCTCTGACAGTAAGCAAAATCAGAACAGCAATGTATATGTTAATAGTCTTTATTTATCTTTGCCTACATGTTTAAAGCTAATCAATAAAACAGGAATACTCCTTTAAATGAGAGACCATCTCCAGCACCGCAAAAAAACTATTTGTGACCTTCTTTGATTTTAGCTCCTACATACTACCAAAGTGTGCCTCTGGTGGGCCCATGGTCTGTCACACA
>JAODAL010070638.1:0-15850 GCA_025379985.1 Phyllomedusa bahiana | reverse complement strand
AGGCAGGGAAAAATTGTGAATGTTACATTTCTCTTGGGCATGACACATGGCAGCGGTACACATCTCCAATACAATAAGGCTATGTCTACACTGCACAGAAAAACGTCCTTTTTTTCAGCTTTTTTCTTTTTATAAAAACGCTGTAAAAACGACTGTAATCATCTCCCATAGACTCTAATGTAAAACCCTCCTGCTGTCTCCACTGAGCTTCTTTTTTCTGCTCGTTTTTTTTCACTGGTCGTATTCTGCAACATGCTCTAAAAAACGCCAGACAGGGCAGAAAATTTACTACAGGAGTCTATGTAAAGCGCTGGACGTCTTTTGGCGCGTTTTCGCAGCGTTTTTTGCGCGATTTTTCAATGAAAACCCTCCCAGGAGACCCAAGTCCCACCTATAGTGGGTGTAACAAAGGTTATACCTGATCAATCTGCATACAAGTGTCTGATGAGTCCTTTTTTGTACCTTTTGTAATAAAATGATCATGCTTTGGTCGCTAACGATTCTTGCGCAATTTCATATTTTTTTCGCTAAAAATACGTTATTTACAGATTTTGGCGTCAGAATCTGGTTTTTTTTACAGATTTTGATGCTAAACTCCTTTTCTAAACATATTTTGGTGCTAATAAAGTTATCTTGCTACTGATGATGAAAATACGTTTTTTACGGATTTTGGCGCCAGAATACGTTTTTTACGGATTTTGGCGCCAGAATCCATTTTTTACGTTTTTTGGCACTAAAATAATTTTTTTTACAGATTTTGGCGCTAATAACGCTGTCTCGCCGCTGACGCCATTTTGCCGCAAGAATCCGTTTTTTTACGTTCTTGGGCACTAAAATAATTATTTTTTACTGATTTTGGCGCTACTAACGTAATCTCGCTTCTGACGCCAAAATACGTTTTTTAGGTTTTGGCGCAAGAATCCATTTTTTATGGCTTTTGGGGCAAAAATCCGTATCTTTAAGATTTGGCGCAAGAATCCAATTTTTATGGCTTTTGGGGCAAAAATCCGTATCTTTACAGATTTTGGCGCTAATAAAGTGATCTAGCTTTTGACGCAAATAAATACATTTTTTACGGATTTCGGGGCCATAATCCGATTTTTGACGGGTTTGGGGGCTTAGTTCAATATCTTTAAAAATTTTGGCGCTAATAAACTGATCTCGCTTCTGACACTAAAAATATTTTTTTTTTTACGGAATTTGGCGCAATAATGCGTTTTTTTGGGAGTTTGCCGCTAAAATCCTTTTTCTTTACAGATTTTGATGCTAATACAATTATTTTGCTGTATGCAAAGATAATGTGGGTTTTTGTGGATTTTGGTGCAAGAATCTGGTGCAAAATTGAATAAAGCAGTAGCATGCAGCAGCAGCACACAAAGGACAATGTGCTCACAATGGCTACAGTGATCTAAAGGAAGTGACTACTTAACATGTTAACTCCACCTGTAGGGTGTAGCTTACATCCAATGGCTTAATGTGTGCATACATTAAAAAGCAGAGCAAAGACGCTTCAAAAAACGCTCCAAAAAATGAAAAACGCACCAAAAAACTGACGTTTTTTCAGCTGCTTTTGACATGCAGTGGACAGAAAACTCAGTTTCATGAACGTTTTTAGTATTTCGTTTTCAGGTCGTTTTTTGTCCACTGCAGTGTAGACATAGCCTAACACTTTTCCTGTGCAACTCACTCTGTGTCAACATCATTCTCTGACCAAGAAACTCCACAATCTTGATTCCGACCTCCACAGTAGCCTCTTTGTCTTCCTTTCTCTCTCTGGGATAGCGGTCATGCCTAAGGACCCCTCTTCAGACCTCTTGGTGCGCTATCCAGGACCAACTAACTGGGCTTACTGTCTGAGGTCCACACTATAAGGGCAGTTTTCACCCATGCTGCCCATCTGTATCTTCGGGGTCCAATCCCCCACTGCTTCTGCCTGTGTCACTTCTGGTAACCTTCTGTTTATCAGTAAGTGGAGTGTCCACCCTGGCCTACCCTACGTATCGCTAGCAGGTAGGAAGGCTTCACCTTTTTTCTGCTGCTTACAACTAGAACTATATACACACTCAAAACTGAAATGAACTGAGCTGACGTGAACTGAGTGCAGAACTGACAGGCTAACTATTTAACTGTGTAACATGGCCCTTCCCTTTCAGCTCTCTGATTGGCTGCTTTCCCAGCAGCACTGTCTCCTGCTCTAAATTCAATTAACTCCTTCTGCTACATGACTAAGCATAATCTCTCCCTGAGCTATAGGGTGAATTAACCTCTTCCTAACTTAAACCTATGTTTGCATTGCAATACAGTAATATGCATTTATATACATCGCCACCTCTAACACTTGCCTTGGATGTCTGTACAACTATACACACTTTACATAAATATGCATTTGCACACCTTTACACTAAGACCCACATTTCTAATAACGCTACTACATAAAGACCGAAATATACCACCAGAACCTGATCACAAATTACTATCACATAGTGACTGAATAATACCACTATACTATTACTGAATTAAGATCAATATACACAGATCAACATTACCGCTATTCAGTGACCATCTAGTGGTAGATATCAGTGTACACAGACTGTGCAGACTGTATATTACCTCCATACAGTGACCAGATAGTGTTAGCTACCAGTTATACACAGGCACTCTGAAGATATATGTGATTACAATGCATATATATCCAGAGACTGACAGGTGATATCTTCTGTGATGAAAGTCATTCTCTTTCCCTTTTCTTTATCCATCCGGTCCAGACCATCACGACTTCTCTTGGCCACAACTCATCCCTGCAGAATTAACCACAGAAACAAGTTAGACTCCTCACTTTGCAGACATATAAGTGATAACAGTGCAGTTACATCCAAGGACCCACAGGTGACATTTTCTCTGAGTTCACTTTCTCTTTCCTTCTGCATCCAATCCAGAACTCCAAGATGACTTCTTCTGGCCACCGTATTTGGACACAAATATCTTAGAATCCTCACTTCTCCAGCACCTACCTCACTGTCTCCCACATCTGTACAAACTCCACATGGGTGGGAGAGCGAGTTCAGGTCATAGATTAGAGGCACACTACCTTAGGGGGGTGGCCAACTCCCTGGAGATTGCGCTATAACTATGGCCTGTACCCCTCAGAATCATATTACCAGGTAGGTGGGGGCTTTAGATGGGTAGGTAGGCAGTGACCCAAGTAGGTAGGTAGGCAAGGCCCTAGGTAGACAGATAAATGGGTGTTAGAGAAGCAGATAACCTTACTACCCTAAAAAGTTCATTCTTTAGGTGTCGCCAGCTGGCTACCACAGGAGAGCTAAATTAACCCACACAGAATCAGGTTGGTTCTGAATCAAAATGGCTCCAAAAAACAACTCCTGAAGTCGTTTATTTATAGACAAGGAGAAACATGAAATTGCATAATTAATGATCAACCTATTGTATCCAATAACAGATCTAAAGCTTATCTCATACTTTGAATATTGGACGTGAATAAATTAATATGTAATTAACATTGATTATAAAATAGTTTGATTCTTGGATGAAACTCAATTCTGACTACACAGAGACTATTCATAAGGGCCCGTTTACACGGCAAGTGACAAATACCGGTCGGTTATGCGACCGGTATTTGTACTGTTTTGCGGTCGTCCCCACGGCCGCGCGGGGGAGGGTGGGGGGCCGCTTTTCTCCGCGATGAGCGGAGAACAGCCCTCCCCCTTCACATTGAGATGCACATATTCCATCCAGAAACTGGATGGAAGAATGTACATTCCCAATGTTTTGCAGGCGGACCGCAGGCGGCAAAACCGCGGGGCGGAAAACCCGTGCAGTGGAGACTGCTGCACTGGTTTTCCATAGAGCCCCATTCTGCTCATTTTCGTCCGGTTTTTCAGGCGGTCTGCAAAACCGCAAACCGCCTGAAAAACCGGCCAAAAACCTGTGCCGTGGGCATATGCCCTTAATGTATTCTATTGCAACATAGTACCGAGCAAGCACCTGTTATTCAATGTCTCATAGACTTTTCTTAAAGAGTTAAACCACTCAGATGTTCTCTGCTCAATTTACTATTGTTCTAAGAGTAACATCTTTATCAAGTGACCTTGTATTCTTTAGCTACAGCTACTGAGAAGTAAAATTGATTTCTTAGGTTAAAACAACAGACATTAAAATTAAGAAAATACAAGCTGGAGTCACTTCAGGCCTAAACGGCATGCCCATATTTACTTTAACACAGGCAAGGCCCCAGGTAGGTAGGTAGACCTCTGTTAGATAGGTTGGTAGACCCTAGGTAGGTTGGTAGACTCCAGGTAGGTAGGTTGATAGGCTCTAGATAGGTAGGCAGTAGATAGGCCCCAGGTAGGAAAGTAGCAGTTAAGCCCCAGGTAGGTAGGTAGTAGAGCTGTAAAGGGTTAAAGTTTGTTGGTAAGAAGCAAATAAGCTCCTGTGCTGCTGATGAAACACAGCAGAGAGTGAAATCACCATCCTGGTCAGAGCTGCTAGAGCAGAAAGGTGGTCAGCAACCTAGAACACCATCTGCAAACAGGCAGGAAATAAGAACTGCTCTAACTCTTAAATTAAGCAAAATCAGAACAGCAATGTTTTTGGTATTTATGAGCTTTCATTTTTTGTAGGGTGAGATGTAGTTTCTACTTGTACCAATTTTGGCTACCTAAGACTTTTTGATCAATTCTTTTAGGGAGGGGGTGACAAAAAAAAAATACAGTTCTGAAATGGGAATTTGTTATCACTATATGTGATAATGATTAATAGACTGAACTATTACAGACACAGTGATTTGAGAAATGTTTATTTTTTTGTTTAATTTTTTCATATGACAAACGGAAAAAAAACTTTTTATTTTTAATATTTTAAAAAACTTTGTTTTTCTGCCTAGCTTTCTCAAAAGTCTTTTGAGAAAGCTAGGTGGCCAAACGTGCGTTGTGGCGTTAATAACTCCATCTTGTTAACATGTATGTATTGAGATATTTGTATTACTTTTCAGTGCATCTATTTACCTTATATTTCACTTGGTGTATTATTGTTGTTTTTAATATTATTGATGCACTGTTATTTATTTACATTTTGTGTATTTTCCCATTGTTCTGGGCGCCATACTAGCCTGACTGTATATTTTTTTTATTATTTTTATTCTTTTCTGTAGATGTGATCTAATATATTGTCTCTGTCCATATATGTTGTGCATAATAAAGATGAATAAGATTTCTTATAATTTAATAGAGCATTTTTGTGCCATCATTTTGGTCTAAATCTGGTGACTGAGATTTATTTGACCTATTCTGAATCAGTGTTCTCATTTCGTAAATGTTCTGATTTGTCATTCAGAAATCAGGGAAAACTGAGTTTACAAGTCAGCCAGTGTCATTTTAACACAGATTTTCCATAGCCATCAACTACATATCTGCCTAATTATTCATCCATACATGAGTGAGGTTCACTTCATAATTAGGTAGATTTGCCTTTCAGGACCCTAGCAAAGTTCAGTATTCAAGCCATGGTTACATATAAACTCATGATTGTGCATAACTGGTAAAATCACTATGTGACCCTTTTAAAAAATATATATTTTTTTTTACTGTACCCAGATATCAGGTCTTGAAAGGGTCAGTGCAATCAAATAATTTATTAAAATAATTCCATCACTTCCGAAAAAGATTAATATCTACTTTAGAGAAGGCTGCATAAACAAATCTTTTTGACCATAAATCCGAAACTGATGGCTGAGAGTGTCCCGAAAGAGCAATGTGCTGCCAGCAGCTGATGCAACCAGGCGATAATATCAACATCTTTCTATAACATCGTATTGTGAGGACCTCAGGGGCCAGTGATAGCCAGGACTATCAATGGTTTCTGTGAGCTTTTGTTCTGAATGTATAAATGGAGTTACTATCTTAAAGTGAATCTCCACATTTTATCATCATGTTGTTTTTCAGTCCAATTTTTTGTGCTGAATAAATCTTTAAAGTGTGTAGTGCTTTTTTTTCTAAGATGAACTCCAAATCCCCTGTATTGATGTAGGGTTAAAAATCAAATTCTGGATGCCTGCAGCAACCTCTAGAGGGAGCCCAGGAGCTTAAGGTATACTGGTTTTATATTGAGCTCAATAATAAAATAGCATGCAGTAAGCTCCTATATCTCCCAAAGTGGTGGTTTCAAGCAGACAAAATTTGGTGCTCTCAGAAATGCACAGTCGAGTTACATTATTTAGACTAGCAGTTAATATCTAGAGTTACCACCCATTAGAACAGTAGTACTTGGAAATCTTGGTCATACTATTCCAACCAGAGCCGGACATTTCTAGCCGTGTGACATGTCACATTGTCTTACTGGAAGATCCCAGCAGCCCCAGAGAAGACATTCAGCATGTATGGGTGTACATGATCTGCAAGGATGGATTCATACCCATATCGGTTGACAGTGATTCCACATGGATGAGGAGGCCCAGAGAATGCTGCACAAACACTTTCCAGAACATAACACTGTCATCACCAGGTTGTGCCCTTCCAGCAATGATTGTAGGATGTTTGTTCTCTGATGTTTCTCACTTGACAAGCCAAAGTCCGTCCATTCGATAAAGCAGAAAATGTGATTCATTGGAGAAGACAACCCTTTGCCAATCAGCAAAATTCCATTTGCGATACTACCACAAAAATGTAAGCCTTGTGTGCCAATGCAACTTTGTTAGCAGACGTGCAGTGACCGTTCGTCTGCTTCAGAGCCCCATAAGCAGTAGAGTTCACTCAACTGTTGTTTTAGTCATACATCCTTAGCCCCCTAGTTCATTTTAGGGGTGAGCTGCTGCACTGTAGTAAGGCAGTCCGCCCTTGCACATCCCCATAGCCAACGCTCACCTGTCACATCAATGGCACATGGTGCTCTGCAATTTCCCCATCACTTATTCACAATGGCGCCATCTGATAACTCATGGTACACTTTCACCACAGCAGCACCTGAACAGCTCACAAAATGCACAGTTTTAGAAATACCACCAGCCTTGGCCTGATGTCCAATAATAATAATAATCATCCCAATATACAACTCTTATAAATCTCCCGTTTAGCCCAGGGCAGCAACAAGGGACATTTGTGCAGACAGTCTGCTGCATACCTTCTATACACAACAAGCCAGCTCACAACACATGGCTTCCTTCATATGAGCCACATACTGCCAACATCAAAAGTAGAAGTAGTAGTAGTAGTAGTCATAATAATGTGAATCAATTGTGTAATAGGAATGGGTATAGGGGAAAAGGACTTATGGGCCCACCCTATAGCTACTGTACGTGAAACTATTACTTGTTAATTTTTAGGACTCTTGGAAACAAATGCGTGCATTTTACCACATAATCCTGTGTGCAAAACAGAACTGTATTATACAGTATGCCATACAAAGTGAGTCTCACAAATCAGTCTCACATATCTGTCTGTCTCAAACATCAGTCTCACGTCTATTTGTCTCACACATTTGGCACAGTCTAACATATCATAGATACACACATGGCTAAGTGGCTCCATCTATATCCCCTCCACCCCTAATCAACCCATATAAATACCACCTCCAAATTTTCCCTTGGTCATGCATTTCAACACTTTCTAAAATAAACAAGACTATGCACACAATAAATAAAGTAAAAGTGAAATCCCCTAATCACAGGGACAGGGGTACACTCACTTTGACAAACAGGGACAACTGTATGCTGCGACTATACAAGCGCTGATATCACCTCAATACTTCCAGATAGAGACCACAGAGTGGTTAGACACCAGCTCAAATCGTTCCAACACAGAAGCAAAATAACCCCTGACATCCAGGAACTCACAGGAGAAGTCTTATCTGATGAGTTGTTCTCTTCTCTGATGAGCTGTTCTTTTTTCCTTCTCTTCTCATTCAGTCAAGCAGGGGCGTTGCTAGGGTCCTAAAACATCCTGGGCTCGGGCCCTTTGTGTTTTTCTGGGTAGGGCTGGGTGCACACGACATTTTTCACGCCTCATTGTGAACTGCGGATGTTTTTTTTACAGAGAAAAACCTTCTGTTCCTGTCACTAATTTTCTGCACATCCCACACAGATCCCGTCCATCTCCTCAGCAGTCACTGTACAGTAAAAATCACCAATGACAAATTTACTTTTTCAAAACTTCTCACCTTCATATGACAATACCCCTAAACAGTCACTAAAACATACAACTACACATGGAGCAAATCTACCAGACAAGTGATTGTTACTAAAACCCTCCTACAAAACCAGGACCCCAAACTATTACTACTTAAGGCTCAAATAATCCTGCCAGACCCTGACTGAACGCAACCCCCACATGTGACTATCAGCTGTACACAGGTTCTGATTACATATACCACCACCATACAGTGACATGTAGTGGCAGAAACTAGTTGTATGTAGGCTCTGCAGAAATATAAGTGATTGCACTGCAGTTACATTTAGTAACTCACCGGAGACGTCTTTTCTGATCAGCGTCGTTCACTTTCCCTTTTCTTCTCCGTCCGGTTCACACCTTCATGCTGATTGCTCCCGGCCAAGACTCGTTCTGAGGATCTGGACACAAAGCTCTTAGAATCCTCACATTTCCAGCAACTCCTTAATTATAGGTATAGCAGTCCCCTCAGTTAGGTATATAGGGGCACTGAAGCAGTATTTGGGGCCACAGGCAGGTATATGGGGCCACAGGCAGGTATATAGGGGCACTGAGGCAGTATATAGGGGCCACAGGCAGGGATATGGGGACCACAGGCAGGGATATGGGGGCCACAGGCAGGGATATGGGGGCCACAGGAAGGGATATGGGGGCCACAGGCAGGTATATAGGGGCACAGGCAGGTATATAGGGGCCACAGGCAGGTATATAGGAGCACTGAGGCAGTATATAGGGGTCACAGGCAGGTATATGGGGCCAAAGGCAGGTATATGGGGCCAAAGGCAGTATATAGGGGGGCACAGGCAGTATATGGGGCCACAGGCAGGTATATAGTGGCCACAGGCAGGTATATAGGGGCACTGAGGCAGTATATGGGGCCACAGGCAGTATATGGGGGCACTGAGGCAGTATATGGGGCCACAGGCAGTATATGGGGGCCACAAGCAGGTATATAGGGGCACTGAGGCAGTATATAGGGGCACTGAGGCAGTATATAGGGGCCACAGGCAGGTATATGGGGGCACAGGCAGTATATGGGGGCCACAGGCAGGTATATGGGGGCACAGGCAGGTATATGGGGGCACAGGCAGTATATGGGGGGCATAGGCAGGTATATAGGGGCACAGGCAGGTATATAGGGGCACAGGCAGTATATGGGGGCCACAGGCAGGTATATGGGGGCACAGGCAGGTATATGGGGGCCACAGGCAGTATATGGGGGGCATAGGCAGGTATATAGGGGCACAGGCAGGTATATAGGGGCACAGGCAGTATATGGGGGCCACAGGCAGGTATATAGGGGCACAGGCAGTATATGGGGGCCACAGGCAGTATATGGGGGCACAGGCAGGGATATGGGGGCCACAGGCAGGCATTATAGGGGCACAGGCAGCATATGGGGGCCACAGGCAGGGATATGGGGGCCACAGGCAGCATATGGGGGCCACAGGCAGGGATATGGGGGCCACAGGCAGTATATGGGGGCCACAGGCAGGGATATGGGGGCCACAGGCAGGAATTATGGGGGCCACGGGCGGAAATTATAGGGGCACAGGCAGCATATGGGGGCCACAGGCAGTATATGGGGGCCAGAGGCAGGGATATGGGGGCCACAGGCAGGGATATGGGGGCACAGGCAGACATTATAGGGGCACAGGCAGCATATGGGGGCCACAGGCAGGGATATGGGGGCCACAGGCAGGCATTATAGGGGAACAGACAGCATATGGGGGCCACAGGCAGGGATATGGGGGCCACAGGCAGGGATATGGGGGCCATAGGCAGTATATGGGGGCCACAGGCAGGGATATGGGGGCCACAGGTAGGGATATGGGGGCCACAGGCAGGCATTATAGGGGCACAGGCAGCATATGGGGGCCACAGGCAGGGATATGGGGGCCACAGGCAGGGATATGAGGGCCATAGACAGTATATGGGGGCTACAGGCAGGGATATGGGGGCCACAGGCAGGCATTATAGGGGCACAGGCAGTATATGGGGGCCACAGGCAGGGATTTGGGGACCACAGACAGGCATGATAGGGGAACCGACAGCATATGCGGGCCACAGGCAGGGATATGGGGGCCATAGGCAGTATATGGGGGCCACAGGCAGGGATATGGGGGCACAGGCAGGGATATGGGGGCCATAGGCAGTATATGGGGGCCACAGGCAGGGATATGGGGGCCACAGGCAGGCATTATAGGGGCACAGGCAGCATATGGGGGCCACAGCAGGGATATGGGGGCCATAGGCAGTATATGGGGGCCACAGGCAGGGATATGGGGGCCACAGGCAGGCATTATAGGGGCACAGGCAGTATATGGGGGCCACAGGCAGGTATAAAAGGGCACAGGCAGTATATGGGGGCCACAGGCAGGGATATGGGGGCCACAGGCAGTATATATGGGGCCACAGGCAGACATTATAGGGGCACAGGCAGCATATGGGGGTCACAGGCAGGGATATGGGGGCCACAGGCAGGCATTATAGGGGCACAGGCAGTATATAGGGGGCCACAGACAGGGATATGGGGGCCACAGGCAGCATATGGGGGCCACAGGCAGGGATATGGGGACCACAGGCAGGGATATGGGGGCCACAGGCAGTATAAAGGGGCACAGGCAGTATATAGGGGCACTGAGGCAGGTAAACGCTATAAAAATAACAACATTAATACTCACCTTAACTCCCCTGGCGAGCGCGCTCCGTCCTCTTCAGCCCGCGCTCCTTCGGCAGCTCCTCGAGCGCACAGCCTATGACGCTGTGCGCCGGAGGACAGGCAGCGTCGCGATGACGTGATGTCATCGCGACGCTGCCGGCTGAGGCGCACAGGGCCGCGGTGGGTCCTCAGCGCTGTGAGGACCCGGCGGCCTCGCGGTGTAGGACCTGCGGGTCCGACACTGTCTGCGGAGCAGGGAGCGCTCGCTCTCTGCTCCGCAGAAGCCCTCAGCTGTGTGTGCGTCCAGCGGACGCAAATGCAGCTGAAGGGCCAGTCGGTGCTCCAGGCCCATGGCAGCGGCCTGGAGCCCAGGAGACTCGGGGCACAGGGGGTTTTTATTCGGGGCCCGAGCCCCGAATAAAACAGCCTAGCGACGCCCCTGCAGTCAAGACCATCATGCTGACTTCTCCTGGTCATCACTCATCCCCGCAGAATTTACACACAAATATCTTACATCTTATCTGTACAAACTTCCAAAGGGTGGGAGAGCTGGTACAGGTCATAGCTCGGAGACACAGTCTCCTAGGAGGCTGAGGGGGAAACAAAGGACTAACCTCTGTAGATTGCGTTAAGGCTATGGCCTGTACCCCACAAAACCATATTACAAGATAGGTAGGCAGGGCCCTAGATAGGTAGGTAGGCAAGGCCATAGGAAGATAAGTAAGTGGGCAAGGTCCCAGGTAGCTAAGTAGGCCCTATTTAGGTAGGTAGACCCCTGTTGGATAAGTTAGTAGGCCCTAGGTAGGTGAACCAACCCCAGGCAGATTGGTAGGTAGGCCAAAGTTAGGTAGCTATGTAGGCCCAGGTAGGTAGGTGGGCCAGAGGTAGGTTGGTGGGCCCCAGTTAGGTAGGTTGTAGGTGGGCCCCAGATAGGTAAGTTTTAGGTGGGCCCCAGTTAGGTAGGTGATAGGTGGGCCCCAGTTAGGTAGGCTTCAAGTGAAGGCTGGCATAAACGGCATGATAATGTGAGCGCCGACGCAGTCTGGGGGAACAAGGGCATTAGCTCTCGCATCCCCGGGCTCTGCCTCTGAATGGTCACGATATAGGGCCCAGGCGTTCTGAGGCAGCATGCGGCAGGGTGGGCCCCCATGTGACAGTGGTGGAAAGTCCAGATTTCACTTGATATCATATTAGGTCCCTGTTGATGACCACTGATGATCAGACTGGACAATTGCAGAAGACAGGAAAAGTAGAAACAACCAGCTCACCGATGGCGAAAGTAAAGCCAGCACGGACCGCACGGCTCATGCAGAAATCCAATAACAAAAGGAATAATGTCCAGCTGTGCTTGAATAAAGTATAATCCACAATTTATTCGGAGGGAAGTAAAATAAACAGGAAAAACAGGTACCTGTTTTTCCTGTTTATTTTACTTCCCTCCGAATAAATTGTGGATTATACTTTATTCAAGCACAGCTGGACATTATTCCTTTTGTAATTGCAGAAGACAGTTACATAAATCTTTTTTTTTATTTAATTAAAGAAGTTTTACCACGATAGAAAAATTATGGCATATCGCTAGGTCCCCACTGGGACCCACACCCAAAGTCACAGTGAACACACCGTTTGGCAGTACTCTGAACTCCCATAGAACAGAATGGAGAGTAACTCTGCAAGGGCAGCCAGCGATATGCCATTATTTTCTACTGTGATAAAACCCTTTTAAATTATAACTCAGAATGCAACATTACTACATAGTATATTCTGTATGTAGCCCTGTCTGGTAGGAGCTTTGTTGTCACATGATTGTGTGCAGATCTCACTTGATCCTTGTTTGTTGGTATAAAAAGGTAACAGCCCAACACTTCTACAATATAGAAACCATATTGTAATACTGAATACAGGAAGCACAAAACCTTTACAATGTGCAGCTAACAAACCCATATAACATGATGGGTCGCACTATATATATTATAGACGGGTATTCCCAACCTGAGATCTTTATGGCACTTCAATTGTAAGTTGTCAAAATATTTGAGAGGTCTTGGTTCAACGTTAGGGACTGCCAGAGATCAGAATGGGGGACACCTGCTCCAGGGAGAGGCTCCCATTAACTCAATTTCCATGCCAGGAAGAAGTAACATGTCAATTCTTTTCCCCGGCACATATTATACGCCGGGGAAAATGTTGGGTAATCATAGCTCTCAATGAGAGCAATGAATTATTGTATTTGCGGGGTGTAATTTGGGGGTATTGCAGTGCAATTACGTGCCGAATTACATTCAGCAAATAAGCCGTGTGAACATACTCTTAGGCTGCGTTCCCACGGAATAGGACAAATACAGGCCGGTTTGCCGGACAGTATTTGTCCTGTTTTGCAGCTGTCCCCACGGCCGTGGGGGGACGGCTTTTCTCCGGAAACCGGATGGAAGATTGTGTAAGCACAATGTTTTGCTGCCGGACCGCGGGCGGAAAAACCGCCGGACGGAAAACCCGTACAGTGGGGACTGCTGCACGGATTTTCCATAGAGCACCATTGTGCTCATTTTCGGCCGGTTTTTCAGACGGTCTGAAAAACCACAAACCGGCTGAAAAACCGTCCAAAAACCCGTGCCGTGGGGACATGCCCTTTGGATGCTTAAAATAGCATATATAGCTCTACTATGCCAGCCAAGCAGTGCCACCATAACACTGCCAGACATACAATGCCCCCATAACAGTGCCAGCCACAGAGTGCCAACCAAGCAGTGTCCACCATAACAGTGCCAGCCATACAATGCCGATCAAGTCAGTGCCATTAGTTTAATGGGAACCGCACATAGGGGCACTTTTTGTTACACCTAGTTCAAAGCATAAAGGGATGAGGCATGAAAAACTGGTTCAAAGAACACCAAATATAAACTCTTTGCTTTACTCTCTGCCCTTTTTTCAACATTTATGTGCTTTTTTTTTTACATTTTTATTACGTATTTAGCTCCATCCATCTTCCCTTCAACTCTGACCAGCTTTTGGCTTTTCTCCACACATAGGTTTGGTATTTAGGCTAAAAAGTTAAATTTTGGTCTCCAGAGCACTTTCTTCCACATGCTTGTTATGTTTCCTACATAACCTTTAGCACACTGCAAACAGGATGCTGTAGGTTACCAATTGTGTTGTACCCTTTCCCTTTACAGATGATGGATTGAACAGTGCTCTGTAACTCTATTTGAAAAAAACAAAAACAAAACCCTAACCCTGCAATACACTTTGCCACAACCTTATCTCTGAGATGTCTTCTGTGTTCCTTGGTGTTCACTAATATTCTCTATCAAACCTCTGAGTCCTTCACAAAACAGATGTTATTATACTAAGAATAAATTACATGCAGATGTACGCTATTTACTATTTAGGTGACTGTTAAAGAGAACCTGTCACATAGATTATGCCCACCTTCTGAGGGAAGAACAAGCTAGTGTCAGACCTGCTGTTTCCATCGCTGTGTCCCTTATTCTGTAAGATACTGTAGTTTTGTGTATTAATGCCAAACTGCAGTTTTCAGCCAAAGATCATTCGAAGAGTCATTCCAAAGCGTCAGTTTTTTTCAAACCCCTCCCACCTGAGGCTAGCCACGCCCACCTCAACTGATAAACCTATTACTTTGAACAGGTAGAAACATGTGAATAACTGTCAGTGGGCAGGGCTAGCCATTGGTGGGCGGGGCTAACACCTACTCATGAATAAGATTTAAGGGGTAAATGCTCTAAAACTGCTGCATCTTACAGAACAAGGGACCCAGCGCTGGAAACAGCAGGTCTGACACTAGCTTGTGCTGCCCTCAGCAAGGGGGGCATAACGTATGTGACAGGTTCCCTTTAAAGGCAACTGGTCACACTGGATTTTATTTAGGGGTATGAGAGTACAGGGGTGAATATATATGCATGCCAAAACTTTTTTTTTTTAAATTTAAAAAAAACTTTGAAAAAGCACAAAAAATTTTCTTTAACTTAAACATATTTCTATTTTGATTTTCTGTCTCATAAAATATTAATAAAATACATTAAAGTTTGTGGCTGTATGAATACTTTTTAAACCCACTCATTAGTTTTGCATTTTTTGCTTCTTCTTTTCTCTTTTTTTTGATTGTTTGTTGCTATCTTCGTGGAGCATTCTGCAGTGAAGACCTTCCACATGTTTCCCTGTCTCAAGGGCCTTGCATAACCAAACAATATTTAGAATTTCATTGTCAAGGTCCCTTCAGTTGCTGTGACAACCGGGCGGGACACACCGAGAATGTTCTAGGTGAAGGCCGATGAAAGAGACAAAAGATAATGTTTAACTAAAAATCCTGCAACTTGCAAGTAAGAGAATTCTACCTAAATAACATCTGAATGTTCGCCAAGTTCTATGCTTTCATAAAAACAAGATTCTATGGAGGAGAAAAAAATGTGGAAGTTTTGATCATCAGAAATTTTTTTACCGTTATTACCCCAGAAACGCAAACAAAATGGAGATTTGAAACAAATGGGGCAATTTCGGAAGTTAATGGGGCCCTTTGCGGGGGAAAGCTTTAGGGGAACACAGATGTAAAAGTTAAATCTAGGAACTTGTGATTGATGAGGCACCAAAACCCCTCAACCAAAGTAGACATCAGCCTTGTGCTTGATATTCAACAAATCGTACCCAGTGTTTTAAAAAAAAAAAGTACCCAGTGATTTCTTAAAGTGGTATTCCCAATCTTCCGCGTTGCAGGTCAGTTTGTAGTGAGCTATGAGCTGACCATCCCAAAGAGTGGGGAGGACAGCGCTTGTGCCTATCCCCCCTTTATTTTTTTTGGGAAATTCCCAAAAAAAGCTAGGCTTGGCTATGTTCAAACCCCATAGCAATAGTGGGGGACAGGGGGAAGCGCCACCCTCCCCCTTCTTGAGACGGTCTTAATTGCGGCTACTTAGGCAGTACGAATAGCGTGATGGAAACACCTTTTTAAAGGGTGGAAAATGTCACAAAATGATAGGGTTCCCATTCCAAACCCCAAGTT
>JAODAL010070637.1:0-15850 GCA_025379985.1 Phyllomedusa bahiana | reverse complement strand
CAAAAGGGAAAGCAAATTGACACACATGATTAAAGCCCTCAAGGGAGGCTCAAAACCATAAGCCGTCATCATTTTCATTTGGATTTTTTTTAACATATTTTTTTTATATTGGAACTTAATAAAGTTTGTGTGTTTTATTCAAATATCTGAAGAATTTTTCTTGCACGAGTGCTGGATTTTTTCATAATTTTGGACTTTTTCTCTTCACCGGGATTTTTTTTTTTTGTTGCAGGGAAAACAAAAATTACATCAGCCCGGGCCCTCTGGGGCGAATATACTGTTTTTTTAATTTCTAACCATTGAATACCCCCATTTTTGGGTCTATTTTTACTGTATATCCCCGTAAACCTTTCCCCTTTTTTGGGGGGGAAACGGTCGGGAATTAAAAACCAAAAACCGATTTACAGGTCGGTTTACAGAGCTTATTTTAAATCTGGGTGCACCCAAAGATCGATAAGTGGCATTTTTTGTATTGCCTTATCTATATGCAAAAAAATACCAGCAAACCCCCCCCCCCCCATGCAGGTAGGTAGGGAAAGGGTTTTTTTGTCAAGTTTTTTGCATTTTTGCAGTCTCCCCTTGTAATTTTTACTGTGGCTTTTTTTTCGGCTACTGGTGTGAACTGGACTTATCCAAAGTCAGTTTTTTATTATTCGTTCCCTCCAGAGGTGGGTGTTGACTACTGCTCATTATTTAACAAATACTTTAATTACCCCATTGGGAAGGGGCTTGTGTTTCCTATACTGGGTCCACCTTGAGCTGTTAATGTGGCCTTGTGTTTGTTTTTCTAAGTATTTTAAGACAGTAAAAATACCAAGCTTTTTCAACCAGATATTTTTTAAAAAATGACTCATGCACCCGGACCAATACAATGTAGAAACAGATAAATACCCAATCTTACCTGAAAAAAGGAAGAACAATTCAATTAATACCAACTTTCCCTGGACCAGATACAACTAAGAAACAGCAAATTACCCAGCCTTACCAGAAAAAGATATAACTAAAAAAGAATTAAAACCAAACTTTTCCTGGAATACCTGCAACTAAAAAACATTTAAATACCCACCTTAACCCAATCAAATAACTGGAAAAATGGGGAAAATACCCAGCTTTTCCCTGGAAAATACATAAAAAATAGTTAAAGTAACAGACCTTCTTCCAAGAACAGCGCCTCTCTTGTATACCGGTTGTGTGTGGTACTGAAAAATCACAGAAAAAATTTGGGCATTAATTTACAAAAACACAGACACATGGGCCCAAAATTTAAACTCAATGGTTTTGCAATAAAACCCCAGTTTACATGGGGGAAATCAACAGAAACAAAGAACAACCTCACAAACCCCAAATACCACAAGGGACAATTTTCTTAGAGATAACGCAGATTTGGGTAAAACCAGTTCCCACCATTATGCAGAAGAGCCGCAATACCATACAGGGGAGATTGCTCAAGTGCAAAAATACTGATTATTATTATTACTTATTTTAAAGTGCCATTGATTCCAGGGCGCTGTACATTCGAGGGGGGTTAAAATACATTACATAAGTCAAATTAGTTACAATGATAAAGTGATAATAACAATTGGCACGACAGGGAGAGAGGACCCTAACCCGAGGGCTTACAATCTACAAGGAGGGAAAGAGAAAGGAGGTGAGGGGCAGATATGTTTGTGGGAGGGAATAGTGACAACAAGGGGTTTTGTAGGTTTAAAAGGCAATCCGAAGAAATGGGTTTTTTAGGTTGCTTTTGAATGCTGGTGAAAGTGGAGGAGAGTCTGAATGTGTTGGGGCAGATGAGTTCCAGAGTGTGGGTGAAGCACGAGAGAAGTCTTGAGATTGGTTTTGTGTGCGGAGCTGATAAGGGGGGAGCAAGGAGAAGGTCCTGTGAGGGGCGAGATGTTGAGGGGAATATTTGGAAATTAGTGGCAGAGATTTAAGGAGGGGAGAGTTTATGGAGACCTTGTTTGTTCAGGTTAGTAGCTTGAAATGTATTCCCCTGGGCAATGGGCAGCCAGTGAAGGGATTAGGCAGAGGGGAGAGCAGATGAGATCGAGGAGAGAGGTGGATAGACGGCAGCAGAGTTAAGGATGGATTGGGGGGGAGCGAGGGTGCAAGCTGGGAGGCCACAGAGAAGGATTTGGAGTAGTCTAGGCGGAAGATACAAGGTCATGGACCCATCATTTTTGTAGTGTCATAGTTGAGGAATGAGGGAGAAGCAGAGATGTTTTCAGTTGGAGGGGGCATGCAGAGGTGAGGGCTTGGATTTGTGGTTTGAAAGACAGAGCTGAGTCTAAAATTACCCCAAGACAGCGGACTTGCGGGAAACCGTGAGAGTGAAGAGCCTTGACTGTTTAAAAGAGAGATCAGGGAGGGGTAGAGTTTGGGTGTGTGAAAGATGATGATGTTCTGTTTTCTCCACATTTAGTTTTTTGGGGAGTGAGAGAAGATGAGGAAATGGAGGACAACAGTCAGGTATCCGGAAAGTAAAAAGTTTACAAATTGGGCCGGAGATTTAAAATTGGGTATCGTCGCATACAGGTGGGAAAAACCATTTCAAAGAGCTGACCGAGGGCCCAAGGTTGTAAAGAGAGAAAGTAAAGGCCCAGGACTGACCCTAGGGACACCCAACAGAGAGAGGCCGGATAAACAAACCCGATAAACAACCACAACGTCTATACATGATTGGGGGATTGCTTGTATTACAATGCAAAGATAAGGCTTTTTTCAAAGGGGCTTATATTGGTTTTTGTGTGGTGCACCATGCTGGTGATGCCCTTGCTATTGGGTTGGGGTGGGGCCCCACAATACCAATGAAACACAAAATATCGGGGGACTGCACAGGGGAGCACTGATGGGAAAACCACACAACCTGCTATCCCTGAGGGGGGGGGGGATGATTGCTACATCACAAATTTCTCCAGATTACATGGGGCCAGTTATACAGTTTTGATCTGAAGAAGAGAAAAGACATAGACCGCACATCCATTTGTTGATCTATTGCGTCTCAGCACAAATATTTTTATAAATAAACAGGAGGTTCTTAGTATACTTTTTGATCAAATAGTAGAAGCCCATTTGCCACTTCACATCGACCTCTATAAAGTGAGTCCCTACAGTATATTGTAACACCTCATGGCGGCCATCCCCACAGTGACAGCAGCACCATCAAGGGGAGCAATCCAGTATCCCAACAACACCACTGTTGCCAGACCTAACCCCTTGACTCTGGGTCACACCACCCCCTCAAGCACCGCAACACGGCAACAATAGCCACGAAACTAGCACCACAACAGAAAGAAAGGCTCACAAGCACTCACCCTTCCATGGGCTCCCAGGAAGCAGACTGAAAAAAGGGGGGATTGCCCCTTTGTAATATTCCTAAATAAAAAGAAACCTGGGAAAAATGGTGAGGAGTTTTGGTCCAAGGCAAAACCAAAAAAATTGCCCTGTTCCTTTCAGACTACTTGCAGGGAGCCCATGGAGAGGCAAGCAGTGGTGCTCCTTTCCTTTTTTTGGTGTTGGTGCTGTGTTGCGGCCATTGTTGTTGTGATGCTATGTTTGTGGGGTGGTGTGACCCAGAGCCGGGGGCTAAGTCTGGCAGCATTGGTGCTGTTTGATCACTGGTTTGTGCCCCTCACTGGTGTGGCTGTAGTTGCAGCGATGGCCACCATGCAGTGCTACCCCTGTTAGTGTAGAGACCCACTTTAAAGAAGTCACCATGAAGTGACAAGTGGGCTTATACTGTTTGATCAAGGAGTATACTAAGAACCTCCTGTTCATTTTTGTAAATGTTTGCTGAGAAGCAATAGATCATCATTATATAGTGCGAGGATGTGCGGTCCATGTTTTTTTCCTATGTGACTTATACAGTAATGTGATGTGATGCATCATGCTGGCTTGCAATCAATTGATGACGCCTTAATATTGGATTGAGTGGGTGCCCAACGTATTTCAAGTGTCCAACACAACACACTGACACCTCCTGCTCCCCAGTATCACTAGGCAAAAATACGTCCTGAAACAACATCGCACATGAGGTATAAGTGGATATTTTGACCAAAATACGCGAGATCTCAACTCACGTCAAGGGTCCTTATTGTCCTGCGAATCCCTGCATTAGCTTTACTAAAAATTTACAAATATCTATTCCCAGTAGAGGCAATAAAGGCCCCAGTGCTACCTGGGAGAAACTGCACAGTGCAGAATATTGATGAAGAACCACTGACACACCTATTATCCATAAGGGGCACAACTGTTAAGTACATTACTGCACATTGGATAGGTACCAGTTCACACCAGAAAAGCCACAATATTATACAAGTGGAGACTGCACAATTGCAAGCATAATGATAAGACAACCACTTACCGCCAACTATACATGAGCGGGCAATTTGCAAGTACATACAGTAACTGCACATTGTATAAGAACCCGTTCACACCAGTATGCACCTGCCACAGCACCATACAGGGGAGACTGCTCTAGTGCAAAAATACTGAATACTTTGTGTGGTCCTGACTTAGCTGCAGCTTCAGGCACAACCCCATGGGCATGTGAGATGCACCAAATTTCTGCCATGTTTTACCCCTTCAAATACCCGGCTTTCCCTGGAAAGCAACAGCTGAATACACAGCCTTCCTGAAAAAAGGGCTAACTAAGAAATACCCAGATTTCCTCGAACCAGAGAAAACTAAGAGACTTTTTAGCACTGTTTCCAGTGAGGATGTCCGTAATTTGGGGGGCTCTGCAAGTTCAGATATGTTGCTGCAGGACATGTGCTACAGATCTTGGCTGACCTTGATAGCAGAGACCTCTGGCACCTCAGCCATGACTTCACTCTAGTGTCGCATTCGATGAAATTACAAGGAGGGAGCGCTCATTATTTTCTCCATCTTTCTCCTCCCCGTGTGGATTTATCATCACCTCCTCTGGAAAGGGCTCACCGATTATTGAGTGAAATTAGTGTGACTGATCTTCAACAACAAACTCATCATCTTCTCTATAGGAAATCCACGTAATAGTTTATCCTGGCAATCATCTTTATGATCAGCAGCTCCTCTTCTCTCCCATCCATCATCTTTAATGCAGTGCTGAATTAGAAGCAGTCCTTACTCCGCTGCATCACTGGGGCCATTCACACTATAATCAGTCATTAGAACTTCTCAGCTCCGGGATCATTTTCAGCATGGCTGGGCAACAGGATTCTGCAAGTCAAATATTCTCTGCTACAACCGGGCTCAGCTCCTCCAGCTATGGCTTATCATGTATGTGGAGTATAGAGTGAGACATACACAGCAACCAGGTATCTGCAGTCTGGGTGGCACTCATTACATTGCAATCATTATTAGGACTGCTCCATGGGCAAACTTAAAGCAAACCTGTCAGAACCTCTGCTTCCCGTCACATAATCATCCAGGTAAAACCATTATTGTGATCATAATTATGTTCTCCTAAGCTCTAAATCCAATACTTTCTATCACACAACCATCCAGGTAAATGTTCAAATTCTGTCTGCATGTGGCTGCCTCTAGGGGGAGCTCACTGCAATTAAGTTTTACATCTCCAATCAATCTAAATAAAACATAAAAGTCATTTTTCCTCTAAACTGCTCAAAGGAGTAAATGACCCATTGGAATTCATATAAGGGTCAAAATATGTTTATCTAAGCTCCAAATCCCCTACTTTCCAGCACACAACCATCCAGGTGAATGATAAAAATTCTGTCTTCCCATGGCTGCCTCTAGGGGGAGCTCACTGCATATTGGTTTTGCATCTTACATATTTATATTTTCTTCTGAGCTGCTCAAAGGGGCAAATCCCTCTTCTAGAATAATTCTTATGGGGTCAGACATCTGTTTTCCTAATCTCCAAATCCACTTTTCCTTTCACACAGACATTCATATTGGTTTTATATGTCCAATCAATGTCAATAATAAATATGAAAAAAAAGTTTTCTTCTGAAATGCTCAAATGGGTTAACCTCCCTGCTATAAATCTATTTTATCGAGCTCCAAAGTCCCTGTTTCCCATTACACAACTATCCTGGTAAATGCTCAAATTCTGTCTGTCTGCGACTGCTTCTAGGGGGAGCTCACTAAAAATCAGTTTTCTTCTCCAGTCCATCTAAATAAAAAATGTAAACATTATTTTCCTCTAAACTGCTCAAAGGGGTAAATGACCCATAGGAATTCATATAAGGGTCAAAAATATGTTTATCTGAAATGCTCAAATGGGCTAAATGAGCAATTAAAATCTATAAAGGGGTCATAAATCTGTTTATCTACGCTCTAAGCCCTCTGTTTCCCATCACACAACCATCCAGGTGAATGATGAAATTATGTCTGCCCACGGCTGCCTCTAGGGGGAGCTCACTTCAAATCAGTTTTACATCTCCAATCAATCTCAATATAAAATGTCAAGAATTTTTTTCTTCTAAACTTCCCAAAAGGGTAAAGGCTCCACAAAGTTCCTTATTGGCATCATAAATCTGTTTTCCAAAGCTCCAAATCCCCTGCTTCCCATCACACAACTATCCTGTGAATCTGTTTTCTAAGCTCCAAATTCCCTGTTTACAACTATCCTTGTAAATGCTAATATTCTCTTTGCTTGCCCCTGCCTCATCTCCCATGAATCTCAATTGTTTTCTTCTGAACTGGTCAAAGGGGCACATCCCCCGCTAGAATTCTTATAAATCTGTTTTTCTTCGCTCCAAATCCCCTGCTTCCTAACACACAGATATCCATGTCGAATTTACTTGTCCAATCAATGTCATTGATAAATGGCAACATTTTTTCTTTTCCTTTCCTTGAGTACTCAAAAGGCCAATGCCCCAGCTAGAATTTGTATGAGGGTCATACGTCTGTTTTTGTAAGGTCATTATCCCTTTCTCCCCATCACACAACCATCGAGGTAAATGCTAAAGTTCTGTCTCCCTAAACCTGCCCCTAGGGGGAGCTCCTTGCATATCAATTTGCTTTCTTCTTAGCTGCTCAAATGGATTAACCCCCTGCCATACTTCTTAGAAGGATCATAAATCTGTATGTCTAGGCGCCAAATTCCCTGTTTCACATCACACAACTATCCAGATAAATTCTAACATTCTGTCTGCCTGCAGCTGCCTCTATGGGGAGCTCTTTGCAAACTGGTTTTATATCCCCAATCTATAACAATCAATAATGTCAACCATTTTTTTTTTCTGAACTGCTCAATGGGACCGATCAAGGATGGCTTTGCTTCCCATTACACAACCATCCAGGTAAAAGTTAAAATTTTGTCTGCTTATGGCTACCACTAGGGGGAGCTCAATGCATATTGGTTTTATATCTCCAGTCAATGTCAATAATAAATGTCCATATTTCTTTTTCTCTTCACAGTTTATCTAAAAGACTAATCCTCTAAAATCACAGAGAGAAGTCATACTTTATAAAGATGGACCTTTTGGTTACACCACTAATATTCCATCAGGCAGGCTGTGTATCACACTTCAAATTCACAACACAAAAGATAGACACTCCCTATTGCCCAGTTTGAAAGGGTCAGATGGCATCCTGATAAAAATGTCGAACATGAGGTTGTAGTTGATATTTTTGTAAGCCCTCGCGGGTAGGGTCATCTCTCCCTCTGTCGTGGCAATTGTCATTATCACTTATCACTGTACTCGTTTACTTATGTAATGTATGTAACCCCCTTGAATGTACAGCGCCCTGGAATCAAAGGCGCTTTAAAATAAATAATAATAATAATAATGATCTGTCCCTGCCCTTTGCCCCTTTTATAGTTATTTTTCTCCTGGGCCCATGGGCCCATAATCGCATTGGACCTTGAGCCTCACTGGGACTTTGTTAGGCCAGCCCAGCCTTGGACAGTGATTGTCCTCTCCTGAGGCCAAAGAGCTTATTATTATATTGGATCTTGAGCCTCTCTGGGACTCTGATAGGCCAGCCGAACCTTGATTAGTAATTGTCTTCTCCTGAGCCAATGGGGCTTATTATTGCATTGGACCTTGAGCCCCTCTGAGACTCTGATAGGCCAGTCCAATCTTGTTCAGTGATTATCTCCTTCTGGGCCCATGGGCTTATTATTACATTGGACCTTGAACATCTCTGGGACTCTGATAAGCCATTCCAACCATGGTTAGTGATTGACCTCTCCAAGGCTCATGGGACTTATTGTTGTATTGGACCTTGAGCACCGCTGGGACTCTGAGAGGCCAGCCTAACCCGGGTCAGTGATCATGTATTTCTGGGCCCATGGGGATTATTGTTGTATTGGACCTTGATCCTCTCTAGGACTTTGATAGACCAGTACAACCTTGGTCAGTGATTGACTTCTCCTGGGCCCAAGAGGCCTATTATTGTATTGGACCTTGAGCACCTCTGGGACTCTGATAGGCCAGTCGAACCTTGGTCAGTGATTAACGTCTCCTGGGCCCATGGGGCCTATTATTGTATTGGACCTTGAGCACCTCTGGGACTCTGATACGCCAGTCGAACCTTGATCAGTGAATGTCCTCTCCTGGGCCCATACAGATGTAGCAGAATATAGCTTGACCGTGATATCACGGCTTTTCGTGTTATCTGCTCTTATCTGTAAGCAAGGCCATTGAAAAGTATTGAAAAAGTTGAGATAATATTCTGTGCCGTGATATCACGGTGCAATATCTGTTCTGTTTAGTTCTGCTACATCTGTAGAACTTATTATTGTATTGGACCTTGAGCCTCTCTCTGGGTCTCTGATAGGTCAGCCCAACCTTGGTCAATAATAGTCTTTTCCAGGGCCCATGGGACTTTTTGTTGTATTGGACCTTGAGTCTCTCTGGGACTCTGATAGACCTGTCCAACCTTGGTCAGTGATTTTCCTCTCCTGGGGCCATAGAGTATATTATTGTAATGGACCTTGAGCCTCTCTTGGACTCGGATAGACCTGTCCAAACTTGGCCAATGATTTTCCTCTCCTGGGGCCATAGAGTATATTATTGTAATGGACCTTGACCCTCTCTGGGACTTTGATAAGCCAGCCAAACCTTTGTCAATGACAATCAATAACGGTTATTCGTTTTTCCTAAAAATGAAATAAAATAGGAATGAAAAAAATCTGAAACTATGTGTTTTTGATGTGGCAGAAAAACCGTCTTGTTAGCAATAGTGTTGAGCGATTATTATCGACAAAGTTGAAATCGGAACAGTTTTTATGGTGATCAGATTTTTTAGATCATGCGATAATTTAGGTTAAAATCTGTGCATCATCTATTAAGATCGCCCCTTTTTCGGCACTTCCTGAAATTTTTTGGGGCAGAAAAATAGCTTACAAAAATTTGGCAGGGTGGATGTGTGTGGGAGTCATGACTGGGTGGTATGGTTGCGATTGGCGGGGAAAAAATACATGACCTCTTTTTTAAAGACAGCGTTTCCTGTTCAGCCTCGTGTTCTCAGGTCTCAGAGAGAAGGGAGTGTGCTTGCTGTGGCCAAAACAGCTCAGCAAAAATTTTTTATTTTTTCCCCAGAGAAAGCTTACATTAGTGTGTCCTTACAATTTATACGAAGAGAAAAAAAAAATCGATGTCAGTCTCGAGGAAAAAAATGGGGGAATTTTTTATTTCAATATGTGGTGAAAGGGGTATTGTGAAGAGTGTCTGGTTGGTAATAGAGGGAAGGTTTTGGTCTCCCCAAAGATACCTTATGCCCAGGAAAAAGAAAAACAGAAGTGTAGAGATCTAATAGTCTCTATGTTGGGTTTTTAGTAAAACCCTTTTTTCAAGGGGGGTTGCGGGAGTGGGGATAGGGAGGGGGGGCCCCCACTCCACGGGGCAGCCCGGGTTTGGGTTTCCCCCTGATTAGGTTTAGGTTGTCTGCCCTTATAAGGCGGGAGTGCAACAAACTCTCTCACCCTGGGACAGGTTCATTGTAAGACTGTGGGGCCCTTATCGGGGTTACCTAATATTGCTGTGTTCAGTGATGGCGTGGTCGGCGCTGTGTTGAGAGGGATTTTTATTGTTTAGTTAAAGGGGACAGGCTAGGATTTGTTTTGTTGTTTTTTTGTTTGTCCACATGCTTGAAATAAAAACTGTCGGGGCGTTTAAACAAACTTTCCGTGTTGCTTGGATTTCTGTGCCCGAGTGTTGCCGTTCCCAGGAGAGACCACCCGCTACGGATCCTTACAAGTGGTGGAGGTGTGTAAGCATTTTTTTTTGGCACGAAAAAAAAAAATGGACATTTAAAGGGCCGGGCCCTATATATTTTTTTTTACATTAAAAATGGGGGGGATGTGTAAGGAAATGTTGCAAGCGTGGCATCGCAACAGGAGGCTACCCGTGTGCAGCAGGAGGCTACCGTGTCGAAAGAGCGCGGAGGAAAAACCCGCAGGCACAGCAAAATTTGGGTACACAGGAGGAGCGGAAAAAAGCCGGGGACCTAAAAGTTGTTGTGCAAAAAAATTGCCAGTGTCGCAGGAGGGGGCCCAGGTGTTGAAGAAGCTACTCATCCCTCCATAAGACCCCAGTATTTCTAAAAAAGTGACATCGGGGAAATGACGTGGAAGCCTATTAAACCCCCTTTGAAAGAACTGCCGAACGAGAGTGTTGGCCAAGGAGCGTGGGCAGGATGTTGGCACCTTCCTTTAGGAGCCCCCCAAAGGCCTTTACGCCCGGGAAACATGGGCGCGATTAAACTTGACCTGCAAAAAAAAGGAAATTCTAACTCGCTCGGAGTCAAAATTTTGTTCGCCCCCCGGGTGCAAACTGGGCCTAAACAGGGGACAAACCCCAGCTCTCAGATGCAGACCTCTACATGCCCAAAAAAAGTGGTTGCAGCGGGACCTGACGGCCCCCAGTGGTGGAACTTGGTGATGGCCCAGTTTGAGATCCCTCCCAGTTACCTTACGCAAGTGGGTAAGCCAGGAGACCCCAAAAGTGCTGAAGTGGTGGAGATGGTGGAGGGTAACCCCGCAGGGGAGGAACTGATGGGTCTGCCCAGGCCCCAAACCCCCCACCGGGAGAGCTCCAGCACATCTGGAAAGACTGTTTAAGGGAAAAGGGGGCTGGAAGCCCTGATATTTTGGCAAAAACCGTGGAGAGACGAGCCCCAGTTCTAAAAGCCGGAAACCCGTGCCGGGGAAAAATCAGGGTCTACCAGAGATTGTAAGGCATAAAAAAATGTTCAAAGTCGGACGCCGGTCACATTTTTTGCTTTTGCCCATGTATGTAACCCCTATAAATGAATGTCTGTACAAAAAACCCCCGTTTATCCTGTATCAAAGCGTGCATGTGTGCATTTCCGGGTGTGGGGGTGGACAACATGTGCCTTTACTGTAGGAGGTAAAAAAGGGGTGAAGGCGTTGTTGATCAGGTAGTCTGGTGCTTAGTAAACGCCGATTAGTGAACCAGAAAACCGTTAAAAAAAAACCATAGGGGTGATTATACATGGGGACATCCCCATTACTCACGGCTATAGTGGACGTCTGTACACAGTTTGGGGCCGTCCCCAATTTATGGTGGGAATGCCCCCCTTTCTTAAGCATGATGTCATTTTGGGGCGGGAATTCCCCCAATTTTTGGGGAAAATTATGGGGAATAAGATTCTATCCCCCTACGGTAAGTGAACCAAAGTTGGGAGGACTTTTCCATTAGGTTTGGTGGGGAAGAAGATGAACCCCATGAGGGGGTAATCCTCAGGGGTGAGAGCAGCCCAAAACCCCCCCTAGTGGACAAATTTCCTGATCTGAGGTCGGAAGGACCAGTTTGGGGCGAGATTTAAAAGATCCCACCCTTCCCAGGGCCCGGGAAAAAATGTTAAAAGTGATTGATGAAAACCCCTGTGGAATCTGACCCCAGATCCCCTTTCCCTACAGGCTATAAGGGGGACTTGTTGTCCCAAGTGGTAAAAAGGGGGAAAGAGCTGTGGGCAATGGTCGTCCCAAAGGTTATCAAAGGGGTATGAACTGGCCCACGGCCCCTAATGGGGGGGCCACTTGGGAGTGGAAAAAATCCCAAGGAACCCTTCAAGGTTCTTTTGGGGGGGTTCATAGAGATGTGAGAGATTTTTGTGATCCCCCCGGAGTGGCCAGCGTGGGCCCCCTAGGCACACTATGAAGCCCTCTGGCCCCCCTCCCAAAAATTGAGGTGCCGTTCAAAAGAATGCAGGGTTTTGGTGGGGACCTATTGTAAGTCTGCTCGAGGATCAGCATATTCTTGTCATATGGACTTCCCAAACTTTTCCCCAGGGTATCCCTTGGTAACCCCTATCCAAAGGGTATTGCAAGGAGCTGGTACAGGTGTTTAGCGGGGGGGTTTACGAAGGAGATATTAGGATCAGGGTACCCCCTTTTGCCCCGAGTCATGAAGGAGTATGTAAGTTGTTCAGGTGAAAAGTTTGCGTACCTCTGTCTCCACCCACAGACCGATGGATGGTAGAGAGGTTTTAAAAAAACCCCTAAACCCATGTGAAGAAAGTGGTGGAAAAAAGATGGGGAAAAAAAAACTGGGATTCCGCTCCTATCTCATGTTTGCATCCGGGAGGTCCCCAATTTTTTCTCAGGGTTTTCCCCCCGTTTGAATTACTTTTCGGTCGTCACCTTTTTTTTTGAGAAGCTGGGGGAAGAGGCGACCCCCTATAGAAGTGTCAAATTGAGCACGTGGCACGATGCAGGTGGATGTGGCCCCTAATGCCTTTGTACCGAGAGCATAGGCTAGGGCAGGAAGGCCCAACAAAAGGGGTTTTAAAAGTAGCGCCAGGAACGACTTTTGCACCTGGGGACCGGGTTCTGGTTACTCATCCCCACGTCGAGAGCAAGTTCCCACAAGGGCAAAGGGCCTTTTGGGGTAATCGAAAAAAAAAATGGGGGAAAAAATAAGTCCGTAGCCAGGTAGGGGGAAGCTGAGCAAGTGAACCCCATTATCTTATAAAACCCTGGAAAGATGATGTACTTGCTGAGACACCCTTCCCACGAGGCAGGTGGTTTTGGGGTACCCCTTTTTGCCCCGGGGAAAGTTAGCTGACCCCTGTCAATAGCAAAAGGCCCAAGTCGAGGTTCCCCTTTTTCGAAAAAAAAAGGTTTTTTTTTCAGATAGCCCTGGTGTTTTGAAATCATTAAAAAACGAACGTTACTAACCAGGTGAGAGGGTTAAGTTTGGGCCTACGGGAAAACCCCGAGGCGGAGGGGGGTTATCTGGAAGAAGTAAGGAAGATGCGGAACTTGGGGGGAATTGAGGAGTCCATAGCCCCGTGGTCACCCCATAGTTCTGATCCCCAAGCCAGATGGCAGTGGAGGTTTTTTAATGACTTCCGGAAAACAAATTCCTCCAAAATTTGACGCTTACCGATGCCCCCGGGTGGGTGAGCTGATTGACAGGGTGGGAAAGCACGGTACATTCCGTGACAAACCAAAAGGGTAGGCAAATCCCCCCGACCCATGCGGCAAAAAAGAAAAAACTGCCCTTTTCCCCTCCGAACGGTCTGTTCCCTTAGTGGTGCGGCCGTTTGGGTTAATGGGGCGCCGGCCACTTTCCAAAGGGTTGGATTGGGGTTTTTAGACCCCATAGTCAGTAGCCCCCGCCCTTTGGGTGATATCATCATCCAAAAATCCAGATTGGGAATCCCCCTCTCCCCCGGGCAAGCGGTTATTGATTTTTTGTGAGGGGCCCGGTTCACAGCCCCTCCCAAAAAATGGCCCCTTGGTCTGAGGGAGGCCAAGTACCCGGGGGACAAAAATAGGGGGGGTTGGTTTTAAAAACCAGTTCCAAAAAATTTAAGCCATACAGAGATGGCCTCAGCCTGTGAACAAAAAAGCAAAGTGCGTGCTTTTTAGGTATTACAGGATACTAAGGCGGTTTTTAAAATAAATTTTTCCCCCTGGCAGCCCCATTGACGACCTAACTAAAGGGGAAAAAATTTGTTATGGTTTAAGTGGACCCCCCAGGTGAAGAAGCATTCAGACTTTAAGGACCCATTGTGTGTCAGCCCGTGTGATAAACCCCCGATTTAAGAAAAAGGGGTTTTTCCCCCAGCTGATGCGTGGAGTGGGATGGGGGCGGGTACTGTCAAAGGTACGGATGGGGAGGAACACCCGGGGCTCTTTTGGAGAGGAAATAAATGTCCCCCGAGACAAAATTGGAAAGGGAAAAGGAGTGTCGCCCTTAAATGGGCTCTAGAAGCACTCCGCTATTACCGTTGGCCGGGATTTTGGTTGGTTAAGGATATGCTCCCCTCAAATGGATGTGGAAAATAAAGGAAAAAAAATTGGGGAGTCACAAGTGGTTTCCCGGCCTTACGGAATACAAATTTACAGTAAAGCATCGGCAGGGACCCCAAAAGAAAAAGCGAGTTGTTGGGTACACTGCCTTATGTCAGTGTTTTTCCCGCCCGGGGTCTGAAAAAGGGGGGGGGGATATGTGCAGGTTTTCTGGATTGGTAAAAAGGGGGGGTTGTCTGCCCAAAATACCTTTGTCAGGTAAAAAAGCAACCAGAAGTGTAGGATCTAATGATCTTATGTTGGGTTTAGAAAACCCTTTTTTAAGGTGGTTTGCTTTGGGGGGTGGGGATAAAGGGGGGTGGGCCCCATCCCGGGCAGTCCGGGTCTTGGGTTGTTAGGGTTTTGGTGTGTCTGCCCCATAAAGGCAGGAGTGCAGACACCACTCTTCACCCTGGGACAGGTTCATTGTACAGACCGGGGGGAGCCCTTTTGTGGTACCCTAATATTGCTGTGTTCAGTGATGGCAGTGGTCGGGGGGTGTTAGAAGGGATATTTTTGTTTAGTTAGAGGGAAAGGATGATTTTGTTTTGTTGTTTTTTTTTGTTTGTCCCCCTGCTTGCAATAAAACTGTTGCGGGAGTTTAAACAAATTTCCGTGTTGCTTGGATTTCTGTGCCCCCTGAGCTGTGCCCCTCTACCCAGGGGACGCCACCCGTACCCGGGTCCTTAAGTATGTAAAAAAAACGTGGGTGCAAGCAAGCGTTTTAGGGGCAATTCCCCTCCCCTTTTTACGGCTGCAGGTAACACTAAAATGAACAGATTTTAAAAAGGGAATGATAGTCATACAAAAGATAGTATTTCCTCTTCAAAACATAATGAGTAAAATGCTTATATAAAAATTCTAAAAATTTTTAAAATCTTTGCTTAACCCCTTTGATTATATACACTCCCGGCCAAATTTATTAGGTACACCATGTGTAAGGGTTGGCTCCCTTTTTCCTTCGAACTGCCTCAATTTTGTGGCTAGATTCCAAAAGGTGTTTTTAACATGCTAATTGGTACCAAGGGCCCCAAAGGTGCCAAGAAAATATTCCCCCCCCATGGGAACCACCACCACCAGCCTGAACCGTTGGGTAAAGGCGGAGGATCCATGCTTTCTTTTTTGTTGCGCCCCAAATTTGACCTACCCATCGAATGTCGAAGCAGAAATCGAGACTCATAGACCAGGCAATGTTTTTCCCAAACTTCTATGTCCAAATTTCGATGAGTTGGGGGAAATTGGGCCTCGTTTCCTGTTCTTAGTGAAAGGAGTGGCACCCCGGGGTGGTCTTTGCTGCTGTAGCCATCTGCCTCAAAGTTGGCCGTAGTGTGCGTTCAGAGTGTTTTGCCTACTTTTGGTTGTAACGGGTGGGATTTGAGTCACGTTGCCTTTTATAGCTCGAACGTTGCCCATTTTTCCCTTTTACCCCCTGGCATCAAAAAGGATTTCCGCCCAAGGATGCCCCCTCCTTTGGGTGTTTTTTTTTTTGGACCTTCCTGTAAATCTAGAGATGGTTGTGGTGAAAATCCAGGAGATAAAGCAGTTTCTGAATACTCAGACCCCGCCTTTCTGCACCAAACAACATTTCCCCGTTCAAAGGCATCAAAAACCTTTTTCCCCTATGAGTGGTTT
>JAODAL010070636.1:0-15851 GCA_025379985.1 Phyllomedusa bahiana | reverse complement strand
CTGATCACTTTGTATCGGGAAACGTCAGGAAAAATGGGCCGAGCTGCCCCCTTGGGCCCAAAATTTCTCGTAAAACCCAATCGCGTCTCGGGGGCAGCCGGCGTTTTCCCTTTTCTTTGTAGTCTATTCCCCCCATCCGCCCCCCCCCTTCCCCGCCCACTAATTGGGTTTTGTGCCCCCCTGTCAACGACCAATTTTCGGGGAATATAAAAAGGCCCCAATTTTTGGCGGGAAGACGCGAACGTTCCCCTACTTCGGGCCTCTCCCGAATGAAGACTCGGGCTGATAAAAAGGAGAAGACCCGCCCCAAAAATTCTCCCGGGGGGACAAAGTTTTGGCTCTCCTCGAGGTACTTGCCCTTTAATTTTTTCCTAGTAAAAAATTTGGGCCCTCGCTCCCTCGGACCCTTAAAGGGTTTTTTCTTGGCAGTTAAAAGGGTGAGTACAAGCCTCCCCTGCCTCCATCTTTTCGGACCCAAAACCCCTTCCCTTTGTCTCCCCCCTTAAAGGGGCCCGCTGGCCCTGAACCTTTTCTCCCCTCAAAATTGTAATTTCCTTCCCCAGTACCCAATTTCCCCCGACTTTCTTTGAGGAAAAGGGACATCTTTGTAGAGGGAAGAGGGTCAGAGGGAAGCGCTTTTTCCCTCGTAGTTTGGGAAAGGGGGCTTTCGGCCCCCCGGGGGAGGGCCCCGGGAGCCAGAATTCAACATCCTGAATCGTAACCTCCTCCCAGGTTTCTGATTCCCCAAAAAGGAGGGGGGTTTTAAGGGGGGGGGTACTGTTTAAAGGGTTGCGCCGCAGTCCGGTCCAAAGGAAACCCCTTTTGCACCCTGCCCCCCCCCGGCAACAACCCCCGATCCCCCGGGCCCAACCCTCTCTAAACAAACTGCAACAGCAAGCCGCGGGCACAGAAAATGAAACTTGGAAAAAAAAACGAAAGGGAAAAAAGGAAAAAGATGGGATATGCGAGTTGGCAGGCGCCCTTGGGTTTTCCAGGGGCCCCCATTCCCAGCAAATTTCTTTGTGGGGGCATTTGGGGCCCGGAAAACTTGTCTAAAACTTTTAATGAATGGAAACAATCGACCCAAATACTACCCAGCCCGGGGAATCTCCACACTCACGGACCCTTTCAACAGAATTGTGTCACTGTGCTGATTGAACCCGGGAACCCCAGAAAAGTATCCCCCAGCATTGGAAAACCCTCCCACCATTTTAAAAAAGGGATAATCGACCCATACAGATACCCAAGTCAGGAAGATACAAATTATCCCCCTCGTCTTTTAGGCATGTTCTCAGGAGGGCCAGAAGTTTCCCTGTAGTGATTCACAAAAAAGACAAGGGGCCCAAGAAGCATTACCAAAAGAAAAATGCAATTTGGAAGGGAAAAGGATTGAGAGTGCATGCATTCCACGCCACCTTGGGGGAAGGAAAATTTGGGCAGCCTTTTGGGAAGCACTCTAGCTTTTTTACACCCCCCCAACCCTCAGGCAGTGAAAAGTAAAAGACTAAGCAAAAAGCACACAAGAGCCCGGCATCCCCCTGGCAGACCTTACCAATGCTTTGTGTAGGTCAGATACATGCCCCCGGGGGGGCATTTTTAAGTCTTCGCTTTCTTTTTGAGATTTTGTTTGGAAAAGCCCCCCCAAAGGGAGGCACAAAAAATTTTCCCCAAGTATTGAAACTACAAAAAAAAAGCAAGCCACATAGGTTACCGATTGGCTAAAGAAATTGTCATTTTTAACATTCAGAGTCTTCTTTTCCCATTCCAGACCCGACCAAAAATTGCTGCCCTATACAGCCGGGAGACTGGGGTCTAGTGAAAAAATTTTTGTGCGAAAAAACCTTAGACCCAAAAGTTTTGGGGGGCCGTACCAAGTTCTGGGCTGCCCCCCCGAACACACTTTTCAAGGGGGCGGGGAAACCCCCAAAATGGAAATCCACGCTTCACATGCAAAATTCGCCCAGCCCCCAGAGATGAAGCAATGTGCTCCACTGATTTTAAAAGGGGTTTCCCCGAAGTAGTTCCTTCCCCTTTATCAGCTCAGGGGGAATATCCCAAAAACTGCTGGTTATAAAACACTGATGGGTGGCAAGAGAAGGAAGCAGGGAGTATCTAAAATTTTACTAAAATTTAACATTAAAACCCCAGTTGGTTTCCCTTATACAGCGGGAACAAAACCCCAATCCCCACTCCCAAATAACTTTCTCCCCCCGGGCCCCAAAAGAAAGCCCCTTCATTTTCCCCGGGTATCAAAATAAAAATTTCAAACACCCCAAAAAACAGCCGGGATAAGTTCCTGTCAGTTGGTTCCGGCCCCGTGTCTAATGTAAACTTTCGGGAAAAAAAGGGGATTTGAAAAAATGCGAAAATTCTAAATTAGGCTTCCTTTTTGTAAGGGACTATATTTAAAAAGTGATTAAATACCCTTTTTTTGGAGGACCCCAGTAACATTAAAATCTTGGCAAAACCCCTTTAAGTAGCTGTTTTTCCCTTAACTCTTTTTTCAAAACCCCATCAGGGGCCTTTTTACAAAGGAAAAAAGGGGAAATGGCCCCTTTTTGGGTTAAAACTAATCCGTGCTAAAGGCCTTTTGATTTTTGGGGAGGGTAGTAGGGTTGCCCCCCGGGGTTTCCCTCTTTGCAACATCTAAATGAACAATCTTTGCTGCACGGTGCAAAAATTTTTTTGTGTGTGATGACGATTACTGGGGAAACCCCTCCTGCTTACTTTTGGGGGTGCTGGGGGTTGGAAAAAAGGGGGGAAATGACGGGGGGTTTACGGACCACAGATTTGCCTTGGACAAAAAAGAAAAAAAAGGGGGAAAACCCCTACTGATTGAAGTCTAACAAAGAATTTGGAACTTGCCAAGGGAAAAACCGGGGAAATCCCCGGTAAAAGGGCCAATGCCCCTCCCCTTTACCCCAAAAAAAAAAAAACCCCTCAGGAAAACCGATGGGGCATATGTTTTCTGGGGAGCCTACAATGGGGGGGGCAGGGGAATTCGGGGAAAAAAAAAATCAGTTAAAGGAAAATGAACTAAACCCAGAGAAATGGTTGGGGTCCCAGACCCCCCCCTGAAAACCCCCTTAATGCCCCATAAAGGAGGCGTAACTTTAAAAGCTTTTTTGGGCCCCCCTAGGAAAAAAATAAAAATGGGTTTTTCCCCCTTTTTTAACCATGCCCCCATTTACAATCCCTGGTTTTTTTTTTTATTGGCAGGGGGGGCTTTTGGGGCCCCCCTAGGCTGCGGGGCCCGGGGACGCTACCCCCTGCCCCCCCTGTGGGCTACCCCCCGGGGCCCCCATTACAGACCTTTCAGATATGGCAGCCAGGGGTGTTTCCCACCTTAGTTGACAATGAGGGTAGAGCCCTTTGGGGTTCTCAGATAAAAACCTGTGGTTTAGAATTTTAAAAAATACACAGTTTGGCCCAAAAAAAAAAAACAAACTGCTAGGGTTTTTTTCGCTCCCAAACCCCATTGGGCACGGTCCCACTAGATTTTCCCACGGAAACACAAAAAAATTTTTTTTCCTTATTCTATTTTCCCAAAACCCCCACCCCCGATAATGGTCCCTGTGAGGACGGAAAGCAGGGGTCCCCCCAAATCGCCCCAAAAAGAAACCAAAGGGCCAAAAATTTTGGGGTAACAGCCCTATCAGGGAAAACTCCCAACCCCTAAAACCGAAAGTAAAGGAAAAAGGGCTATTCCTGGGCAAATTCCCCGGGAAAAAGGGTATTGATCCACGTACATTTAACCCCCAGTGGCCCTTCAAACAAAACCCGGGGTTCCAATCCCTAGGGGACTGTAAGGGGTTTTTGCGCCGGCCCGGGGTCCACGGACCGCGGTGGCCCCCGTGTCCCCCGCGGCAAGGCCCCCCGGCGGGGAGGGGCCCGCCGGCCCCGGGCCCCCACTGCCGCCCGTGGCGAACCGGCCCGTCTCCTAAACCTGACCGCCTCCCCCCCGTTCGGTTCCCCCCCCCGTTCCCCCTGCTGGGGGAATTGCCCCCTTTGCCGCCCCCCCCTACGCCCGCGGCGTTTCGTTCTTGGTAGTTTTTAAAGGGGACAGTGCCCCGGAAAAATTTGGGCAATTGGCCCCCGGGCGCTGTCTCTATTTTTGGTTTTTTGGTTTCCCCCCCCGTAACTTCCCCGCGGGGACCCTTTGGTGCACCCCGTGCCTTTTTTGAAAGCTTCCCTGTTTAGTTTTTAATTTGCCTTTGCCGGGGTTAAACCAAAAGCCCCTTTTGCCTTAACTTTTTCCTGGGCCCCTCCAAACCTTTTCCCCCCCCCGCCTGCCCTGACCCTTAAACGCCTGTCCACGACCACGAACCACCCCCGCCTGCCCGGGAACCCGTATGCCCTGTCCCCCCCGACCCCCCCAAAAATCCTTTGCCCCTCCCCTTGGTCCTTTTAAACGGGCCTGCCCCCCCCCGCTACAAAATTCGGGAAAGTACTATTTTTTTACCTCGCGCACCCTCGGCTTTGGCCCCCGCGGGCAAGTCACGTCAGGGGGGACAAACCCTGGTGCCCAAGCCCCCGGGCAAGCCCCTTTCCCGCTTTGGGGCGGGCTTGGTGAAAACCCCGGGGGGCTATTTAGATTCCGTTCCCTGGCGGCTTAGCTATCATCGCCTGGGGTGGTCCGGGGATCCACTCTAAAGCCCGTTAACAAAAAATTTCCCCCTGGCCATTTTTAGAATTCTTGCGAGGGTGAAGACTTTAACAACCAATTGAACAGTAGCCATCAGGGAGCATGGCTCACCCTCCCCCTATGCACGTGGACACCAGGTTCTTTCCATATCTGTCCAATGGTTATTATTTTTAGTTGTGTGGAGAAACCCCACAAATTGATGCTTCTGCTGACCAGAGCATTTCCTCCCGTGTGTGACTTCGTTCGCCCAGGGGAATACCCCCTGTCCACTTGGATCATCAAAAATCGTAATGGCCTTTCCCCCTGTTCACAATTTCCCCCCCTGTTATAAATTTTTCCCCTTAGTTAATATATTTATTCCTGTTCATCAATTTCCCCCTGTTTATCAATTTCCCCTTAAATTTTTATTCCTGTTCATCAATTTCTCCCTTTTCCCTCAGTTTCTTTTTCCCCCCTGTCCCGTCTTTCTGCTCGTTACCTGACCTCGAAAATTTCCCCCGCCTGCCCTGACCTGTTTTGGGCCCGACCCTTTTTCTAAATAGTTTCGTCTTACATTCAGTACCCCGCTGCGCCTCGGTGCCACCAAAATAGTCACAAAACCCGGGTTTGCGACCTGGTAGGCTCCCGCGCAGAAAGTCCATCCTGCTTGCGGGGGGCCCTTTGGGAAAACCGGGGGCCTACTTGACCCGCTCCCTGGGGGGCCGTACCCACCGCTTGGTCCCGGTGGTCCAAGGAGCCATAAAACTTTCGTTTCAATGGCAGAAGGAATGTCAAGTTTCCTGGAAATTCTTTGAATGGGGGCGATCCCCACTTGAAAATGGAGGGACTGCAGTACCCCAACATGGGAAAGGAGCACGGGCACTTTTGCATTAGGGGTGGCTAGACGCATACTGCTGTGTCTTGCAATCTCTCGGGGAAGACTGCTGGCACCATGAGGCCCAGAAACAAGAGTATCTGGACCGGTTTTAAGATGTAATAAACAGGGAGTTTCCCTTTGCAAAAGGTGGTAAGCCTTGACGCCTGAATGGAGGCGTGCCCTGGGTGCGCTGCTGTTTTGGGCAGGGTGGACCACCCACTGAAACAAATGGTGCACTGCATATGTTTTATGTAAAATCCAGCACCCAAGAAGTAGCAAACTCCATATATATATGGTGCTGGATTTTACAAATTTGGTCGTGAAGGGTACAAGAAATCCTATGGGTCATCAGGAGTGAAATCCATGCACCTGCCTATAAAACAAATACAGGCCAGAAAGGCGGGCAGTGAAACACTTGAGATTTGATTTGACTATTGTATGGCACCTATACTGCACACCTGAGGGGTATATATTATTGTCAACTTTCAATACCATATTTTATATGTTGGTGAACACAACAGTTAATGTCATGCAACAACATAATGAAATTGAAAGATTGTGGAGAGTGTTGGAGCTGTTTAATGTTATCATCAGCCTTAACTCAAAAATCAGAAACAACACATTTATACCTCACTACTCTAAATATTTGGAAAGGAGTATGATTCCCCGAGGCTTGAGTATGGACAAATATCCTTCATTTAATTTCTCGGATAGCTTAACTGAAGAATGGGATGGAATGGCATTCTTACAGAGTTGATAATTTTCCTAAAACAAAAAACAAGAGAAATAAAAATTAATAATAATAATAATAAAATAAAAATAATCTTTATTTCTATACGCCAACATTTTCCGCAACTTTACAAATTAAAGGGGGTAAACAACAGTCCAACATTAAAAGTCCCTTACAAATGAGACACAAGGGTGTAGGGCCCTCCCGTGAAGTTTAAAAACTATTAGGGTAAAAGGGTGAAAATAGGTAAGAAGGCCAAATTTTTTAAAAAAGCCCCAGCCATGTTTCATAAATAGGGGGGGTGGTTTACATAAAAAGGGATGAACCTGCCACCCAACTGTAATCTAATACAATAAGTGCCTGTAGTCCCCCAAGTGCGGGAATGACAGATGTGTTGATAGCGTTGGGATCTTGGGGGGGCCCAGACCGAAGAAGAGTATTTTCAGGGCCCCCTTTTAAAAACTGTGGGGTTTTGGGGAAATGTGCCTGATCGCCCGGGGGTAGCATTTTCCCCAAAATTGGTGCCCACTGTGAAATCTTTTAGGGGCTGGGAGGTTCGGATATTGGGAATGTAGTCTGATATCACCAAGGGGAACCGGGGTGGGTAGACGAGACTGGGAGGAGATGTAGGGAGGAGAAAAGCGCTGGGAGAGCTTTATGGGTGAGAGTGCTGGTTTTTACTGTTCCTGTAGGGAATGGGCAACCAGTGCAGTGATGACACAGGTGAGGAAACATAAGGGCTGGAGAGAAAAAAAGCCTGGCTGTGCATTTTACAGATTGGAGGGGGGAGAGTTTGAAAGAGGGGAGACCGAAAAGCAAGGAGTTGCAGAGTAAAGACGAGAAAGAATAAGACTTAATGGAGTTTGAGCTTTCCACAGGAAAAATGGAGGGATTTTGGAAAATTTTTGGGTGCGGTGAAGGCGGACAAGGGTTGGGGATATAGGGGAGAAGGTCAATCAGAATCCAAAAAAAACCCCTAACAGCGGGCCTGCCCCTAGGAAAAATGGGGGTACCACAAAACAGAAACAGAAAAGCAGGGGGGGGTGGTTTTTAGAATGGGGGAAAGACAAGGTTCAGTTTTAGGAGGTTTAGTTTCAGATGGGAGAGGACATGATGTCAGAGACAGCGGACAGACATCACTGGTGTTTTGTAGAAAGGCTGGAGGATGTCAGGGGAGGAGGTTATAAGGGGTGTCATCCGCATAGAGGGGTACTGGAAGCCAAATCTACTGATTTTTTTTCCAATGGGGCTGTGTAAAATTGAAAAGAGGAAGGACCTAGAACGACCCCTGGGGAACCCAACGCAAAGGAAGAGAGAAGGTGGAACCAGAAAACGATACACTAAAGGGGAGGGGGTCAGAGGGGTAGGGAAACAGAACCAAGCGAGAGCGGTTCCTGGGGCCAATGGTGTGAGAAAGCGGGGAAATTTGGTGATCCACGTGTCAAATGCTCAGAGGGGATCCAAGAAAGAAACAATGAGTAGTTACCCCTTAAATTTTGCTGTTAGGAGGTCATTTGAGATTTTTAACAAAGGCAGTTTGTGGATGTGGGTGCGAAACCCGATTGAGGGGGGTCAAAAAAGGAGTTAGCAGGAAAAATGGGGATTAGGCAAAAAACCCAAACGTTCCAGGAGTTTAGAGATGAAGGGCCCGGTTAGAGAGGGTGGGGTAGTTATCAGCACGGGGAGGGGTCCAGAGAGGGCTTTTTTTAGAAAGGGGGTTATGAGGCGTTTTAAAGGGAAGATGGAAAGACCCCCAGTGGAGAGAGAGAGGTTACAGATAGCATTAGGTGAGAGGGACACTGGGAAATAGACTGGACGGGGGATGGAATGGGGTCAGTGACAGTGGTGGGACGAGCAACGGGAGAAGCCTGGACCTTTTTTCCCTCTGGTCGGTCAAGGGTGCATAGATTGAGGACTGCTGGAGGGAAGGGAGGGATTTTTTGGGATGGATATGTTTGCCGGATATTTCAATTTTGTCTTTTGAAGTAGTGCCAGGGTCTTCAGAACAGAGGTCAGTGCCCGGGAAAACCCTTTCGCTTGGGGCCTTAGGGGGGTGGAAGGTTCAAAAGGCGTTTTGGGTTTTGTGTAAGTGTGGAGGTGAGGGGGGAAAATATTTTTGTTTGGCGCAGGAAGGGCAGTGTTGAAATCTGAGCATGGTTTAGTGGAAAAGTCTGCGGGTTAGCTTTGACTTTCTCCACGCCGCCACACCCCGGGAACCCGCGGGAAAACGAGTTTGAGGTGTTCCAAGGCGCGGGCGTCTGACTCTGGGGTGCGGTGTGTAGGGGGGCCAAAAACATGCCCCAGGGGGGTTGTAGAGTTTCATTGAAGTTTGACACCCTGGTCGGGAAAAAAGAGGGAAAATTGGGGTAGGCTTTGGTGTCTGTGAGTTCCTGATATTAATGGAGCGGATATTTCTGTATGGATATGGGCAGGTTTGTCCCGAGAAGGCTGAGAATTAGTGAAATAAGGGGATAAGATTTGGTCAAGAGGCAAAGGAGAATTATGAAGTTAGAAATTGAGGAAAAATGCAGAAACTGATCAAGGTTTTTCCCCCCTTGTGGTTGGGGAGTCGTAAACTGCAAAGGCCATAGAGGAGTTAAAGAAAGAAAATGGGAAAGGAAAGGAGAAAATTTGGGGGCATCAATGGGGGGTTGAAAAACACCCCCTGATGAGAGGGGCATTTCAGAAGAGAGAATGTGGGAGCCCGGGGGCAAAAAAATTATCCGAAAGTGGCGGGGAGAGGGGGGGGTCTTTAACAAAGGACTTGAGGGAAAAAGGCTGAAAGAGTCTGAGGGTGTGGACCTCAAAAGGAGGGGAAAGTGAGGGGGGGGGGCAGGAGGAAGGGCCTGATAAATCGTGGGAGAGGAAATATGCCAACTCTCCACCCGGCCTGTTCTCCCAGGTCGGGGGTGGTGGGTGAAGTGTAGGCCCCCCATAGGTGAAAGCGGAAGGGAAGCGGTGTCAGATTGCTGGAGCCATGTTTCTTGAGGGCCAGCAGGGTTTAGGGAGTTGGAGAGAAAAAGGTCAAGAACAGCAGTGATTTTTTTGCAGATGGATCGGGGTTCCATAGAGCCACTTTAAAAGGGGGCAAAAAAGGGGGGACAGCGAATGGCAAGCAGGTTTTGCAGGGTTTCTAGGGGGGCTGGGGAGGAGGTGGGATGGGCAGTAAAGGAAAGGGAGCCCGGGGGTTGGGGGAATGTCCCCTCAGCGAGAAGCAGAGAATGAAAAAAGACACAATGGGTCAGTGATGAATATAGCCGTTTGTGCAGAATATGTGAGCTGGGGTTTGGGGGGGGTGAAGAGGGAAAAAAGCATGTGGGTGATACAAGTGAGGGGGGAGAAGGGGGCTTTTGTGTATAAACTTGTCAAGGGCAAGATAGGGGGTAAGATAGGAGGCAATGGCTGCAAGGTAGATAGTAATAGCAAGCTGGGAAATAAGGAGTATGCAAAGAAGTGTTTGCAATTACAAAAAGGGAGATCCCCTTCCCCTTTTGCCACTTCTGGCTCAATTTTGGGATAATTCTGAGGATTGCCACTTTTAAATGCCCCCTTAAAAAATTTGCACGGAAATTTTGGCCCCCAGACCTCGGTCCACAGACCACAGCTCTGCAACTTATACTCAACTAGAAATTAAAATATATGCAAGCAGAAATCACTCAAATTGAAGAACAAATGAAGCAGTTTTAAAAATGTTTAATTATAAAAAATTTAATTTTAAAAAAAATAAAAATCTTAAACAGTGGGAAAATAAATTTAGCGGTCTTTCAAAAGTTTTATCAAAGACATTTTCAGGGTCCCCCCACCCTATGTCATCGTCTCCTGGACGACATCCTGATATTCTCACCTGACCCACAGACCTAACAGATTCAGGTATGCCAGGTACTGAAACATCTTCGCAGTAACCAACTGTACGTCAAGTTGAAAAATGCTTATTTCACCAGACCAGTCTTCCATTTCTTGGCTACATCGTCTCAGATAAAGGCCTGCAATGGATCCCACAAAGTTGTCTGCCGTTTGCATAGCCCCGACCCCGCGGGCTTCAGGGTATACACTGTTTTTTTGGGTTTACTAATTTTATCAGTAGTTTTATTCCCCACTTTTCTACACGGTGGTACCAATTGTGGGGGCTCACTAAAAAGAAATTTCCCCCCAACTATGGGCCACACAGCCAAAAAAACATTCTCTGAGTTAAAGGCAACTTTCTTCTCTGCACCCTCCTGTCTCGTCCAGACCCCGAGAAGCCTTCCTCTTTAGAGGTAGATGCCTCTTCCGTAGAGGTGGGGTCAAATCTCACACAAAAAGGTCCCAAGGGCAAGACCCTCACATGTGGTTTTTCTTTTCAAGACCTTCTGGCCTGCGGAAAAGAATTATCCCTTGGGGGTTTAGCCATCAGGGTTTGGGCCCCCCGGAAAAGTGGTGCATTTCTTCGGGGGGGCTCGTTACCATTGATTTTAACGAACCACAAAAACTCCAGACTCCAGACGGCTCAAATTTTAAAAACCCCCCAGCCAGGGCCCCCTTTTTTTCCAGGGTTCGACTTCCGGATTCACTTCATTCCTGCAGAGAAAAACATCAAGGCTTACGCCCTTTCCAGTGCTTCGTATGTAATCAGAGAGGAACCTGTCCCTCAGCATATTGTATCCCCAGAATGTTTGATCCATGCAGCCACGGTAGATTCCCCCAAATAAGATGCTTGTACACCTGGCTCTCCGGAGGAAAATTCTAAGATGGGGACATTGCTCTCTGGTGGCTAGGCACCCCAGTGCTCAAAAATTGTACCAATTGAACTCTCATTTCTACTTGTGGCCAGATCTTGCCAAGAATATGAAAGAATTTGTGGAATCCTGTACCACCTATGCCAGTGACAAGATGCCTTGCCACAGACAGGCTGGTTAGCTGCAACCCTTGTCAATTCTCTGTGGTCTCACAAGGCAATGGACTTCATCACCGACCTACCTTCCTCCTCCGTCAATACTGTAATTTGGGTGATCACCGATCGGTTCTCAAAGATGTCGTACTTTGTTCCGTTGCCTGGTTTACCATCTGCTCCATTCCTCGCCACTCTCTTTTTTGAGCACATTTTCCATTTGCGGGCTTACACGGCATATTGTCTCGGACCGAGGGGTCCAATTCATCTCGAGGTTCTGGCATGCACTCTGCTCCAGATTGCAGGTGAAGCTGGACTTTTCCTTGGCCTATCACCCACAGTCAAACGGTCAGGTCGAGAGAGTCAATCAGTTCCTAAGCAGTTATTTCCTCCACTTCGTCTCTGCCCGACAAGATGACTGGTCCAGTCAACTGCCTTGGGCAGAGTTTTCATACAACTCCTTGGACTCGGAGTCTACCGGTGCTTCCCCTTTCTACCTTGTCTATGGACAGCATCCCCGCCCACCACTCCCTCTGTCTTCATCTTCCGAGGTTCCTGCAGTGGATTCCCTGGTTTGGGATATGACGACCATCTGGGATCAGACACGCCAGCCATGCAATGAGCAGCAGTCCATATGAGGGCTCAGGCGGACAAGAAGAGGAGAACTTCCCTTACCTTTGGTCCAGTAGACAAGGTGTGGCTGTCTGCCAAGTACATCCGGTTCAAGATTCCCAGCTACAAACTAGGTCGATGGTTCCTGGGGCCTTTCGAGGTATTGGAGCGTATCAATTGGCCTATAAGCTCCGGCTTCTGCCAACCTCTTGTACTAAACTGCTTCTATCAGAAAGTCGCTTCCCCTTCTCCTGAGGCCGATTCCACCAACATTTTCACGGTGAAGGAGATCCTGACTATGAAGACTATCAGACATTTTCCTATCAACTGGGAAGGGTTCGGACCGGAGGAAAGGTCTTGAGAGCCGGAGGATAACATCTTGGACCGTGATCTGGTGTTAAAATTTCTCCAGTCCAGAAAGAAGGGGAGGCCAAAGGGGGGGTACTGTCACGAGTCGGGCATGTCGAGGTGCGGGCGCACTTGTTCCTCTAGCAATGAGTTACCCTCCCGTGCTTCTGCTTCCTCGTGTCCCTCTGCTGGCCAGTGTGCACGTCCCCGCTCCCTAGGGTGCGCACGCCGGCTCTCTGAGATTTAAAGGACCAGCGCGCCGGTAATTGGTTGATTGCCTGCCGCTGACCCTATATAATGGTGACAATCCTAGTACTTCCCCGTCGGATCTATAGTGCCCTTCGCTGCCTGACCTGATCGGTCTGCCCATCCCCAACTACTAGCTTGTGGTACGATTCAGTACCTTGCTGCACCTCAGCTGCCTTCGCAAGCAAGTTGCGTCACGTGTAGCGACCTGGTAGGATTCCCGCCGCGGCAAGCCCATCTTGCCTTGCGGCAGATTCTGGTGAATATCGGGACCTACTTAGACTTTGCTCACTGCCGTGGCTTATACCACCGTTTGCGGTGGTCCAGAGGATCCACTACTCCTGACATTGCACTCTTAATCTGATATTGATACAACAGAGATAACTGACACCGAGCATATCTAAGATTGTTCTGAGATGTTGTCATTACCAACAGAAGGCACCAACAGGATAAGACAAAATTGCAGCCAAAAAACTTTATAAGAGGGTAGGTCGAAAACATAGAGGAAGTACAAAGGTACCCGGCACATCACAAAAAACGTTGAGTGCTACTTCCTTGATGTCAATAATTTTTCACATAGATTAACAGTTAAAAATATTTTTAGAATGAGAACGTACAGTGTATGCAATGTTCTATATTCCATCAGCCAGCCGGTGGTTTACGAAACCATCAATAAACATCTGTGCTGTGTAGACTACAGCATGGATTTTCTATTGAGGTCTACACAGCACTAAGTTCAATTAAATTTTCCACAGATTCAAAATACTGAATCTGCTGAAAATTTGACCAAAAACCTGTGCTGTGTAGAAATATCCTTATCGTGTGATAAGGTGATGATGCTATGATATCAGACTTTGTCAAATACATCAACAGTAATAGCATAAATTTTAGATTTACTTACCACTGTAACTACCACAACATATTATTTTGGGATATCAGGTTGATGGTGGGGGATGGTGAGAATAAACAGGTCCTCACCTCATTGTTTAGGAAAGAAACTGATGGCAACACTTTTTTTGCATGACTATAGTAGTCATTCTTAGCATTCAATTAAAGAAATGCTGGTGGAGGACCTGACAATAACGTTTTTGATTCACAATCACAGGTAGCCATAAGGAGACTTAGGAAGCGCAAATATCCAGAATGGACTTTAACATGAGCCAAGAGAACTGTAGGGAACAAAACTAGCAATTCCTTGTTAGAGGTTTCTACATATAGTTACCCAAGTAAAACTTAAACTGCCAAACCCATTATGCCAACTGTAAAAATCTTACCATTTTATACTGAGATGCAACATTCTCTGAAATTCTTGAAAAGGGTTCATTTGTTTCAAGAAAAGGATGTACTTTCGGAGTTTATCTATCCTCTAGCCTCTTCACTAGTTATCTACCAAAGTCAAGTTGGTTTAAACCTACATGAAGCTACCAGTGTGGTGGCACTCACTGGTATACACATATAATAGGGAAACAACTGAGATCTCTACAAATTATCAAGCTTTTATTTACCAGCATTAAAAAACCAATATGAATTGTAGTTCTGACTATGTTGTTTACTGCAAAAAGTGTAGGGAGTGTAACAAAAGATATGTTGGGTGTGTAATCCGTGTACTGGGATGTGTTCCCCAGAACACAGTGAAGTCACAAATGAGGAAAGCGACTCCAACACCAGTTCAACCAAATTTGTACTATACTGAACCTTACGAAAAAGTGTACTTGGCAAACCCCAAAACACAAGCCCAAAAGTGTGAGCAAGGCCCCTGTGCTACACAGCATACCACCGAAAGGATACACGCTAATTTTACCTACCAATGGACTCAGAAAGGCTGGCCATTATTTACCTACTAGTACCTTATACAACAGGAACAACGGTTTGTGGTACAGTTCGAGGACGTGCTCACGGTGTAGCAGAACATCTTACAACGTTAAAATTTATACCCACTATTCCCAAAACTTAGATACCAATCAAAACATAACAGGTTAATGTGTTTCAGAACTAATAACACTGATGTCAAGCATTCTTCAATGTCCCAATCGGAAACTGTTCCTGAATAGTTGCTTATGGTCTGACATCGACTCTGGCCCTAACTAAACTATTACAGGCCTGGTAATAGTAGTAGGCTGGTGTGCATGCTACTGACCCGGGTCTACCTTGGAGTTGCACACAGTCACAGCTCCGGGATGAGGGTCCCCTCTGTCAGATTCCAATATCCAAGATGGTGATCGTTCTTCTCTGCTTGTGGATCCTGGCACAATGTCCATTTCATCTCTGTGCTTTTCTCGCCAACAGTATAAACACAGCCAGCAGGACTCTCCTCTCCCAACAGGAGCTGGTCACAGTTAGTGGATTCTTGGAGGCAGGAGAACTAGGCAAAACCGTGTTCGATGAGTGTCCTCTGTGCCATCTCTTAGTTCCAACTGTCACTCTGTAAAATGTCTGCTGCTTCACAGTTTCTCAGTCACATGAAACATGAATCACATGGCTTATCATATTTTACACATAGGTTATACTTTATACATAGGTTATACAAAATGGTGGCATCTTGTGGCCAAAAAGCAGAATGCAGCAGGACAGTTTGTAATCACTAATTGTACAAAAGATTTCACAAAATAAACACTGATGCTGTTCCACCTTCCCACAGTTGTACAACTAGAACTCTCAAGAGAAGAATTACAGAACATATATATGACATACAGAAAATAGATGACACTAACATTTTTGAAGCATTGAAGAATTTCAGGGAGTACTGTAATGGCAATCTCTCCTCTTTTTGCTTTTTCAGAATTGAAAGGGTAAATAATTTGTTTAGGAGAAGTGACAGGAGTTATTACTAAAATAAGCTTTTATGGTTATTTCAATTAAATTCAAGATATCCTCACGGTATTAATTATAAAAAGGATTTGTTATACATATACCAATAACTTAGAATTCCATCAAATGCTTTCATATCCATCTGAATTTATGTTATAAAACATATGCAAGTGACATTATTCATACATGCATCCGCTTTTGGAGTGTGTTGTTTTACCAAAAGTTGGTTTCCCTATGGTAAAATTGGCTTGGTTTGTTGTCTTTTGCTACATTCTGTTTTTTTATTTTATTTTATGATTTGTGTTATAATTTGAGGATGATAAAGTTTTTATTTATTATGTGTAGCAGACATAATTGTTAACTTTTTGTGGGTTCATTGTTATATATTGTTTTTATAATACATCAGATAATCACTAATTGTAACATATGAAGTATATATATATTCCTTCAATGTACTGCTATACATTTGTAATAATTTGATATTAACCCTTTAGGTATGGATATCCATAGTGCAACATTAATTAGCACATTTGAGTTATGTGGATTTTCCTATTGATGTACGATTTGTTTTTGATCATGTATGTAATGCACGTTGAATGGCAACAGATAAGGGCGGCAGCCAGAAACGTGTCACTGTATTACTTACAAGCTGTATGAAATAAAGAATGACGATTTTCATATATGTGGAGTTTGCTACTTCTCGGGTGCTGGATTTATCAAACTTTGGAAAGGGGTCAGG